>JAYJMB010008760.1:40375-51179 GCA_036873735.1 Pouteria campechiana
TTCCTTCTCCGTCTATTGACTCCCAACCAGGTAAGATTCCTCCCCATCTCTCTCTCTCTCTCTCTCTCTCTCTCTCTTTTATTTTCCGTATCCCTCTCCGATTCAAAGATCTTCCGGATTTGCGCTTTTATTTTTGCGACATTTTGATAAGATATATCCTTTTGATTCTTCTGTAGATTGACTATTTTGGGGCTCGATCTGGTGAAATGGGAGCCTTAGTATCAAAATTCTGGTTTATGTTGTTCCCCGACAAGGAGTATAAAATCGTCGTGGTTGGATTGGACAACGCTGGAAAGACCACGACGCTCTACAAGCTGCATCTTGGGGAGGTTGTAAGCACGAATCCCACTGTTGGTAGCAACGTCGAGGAGCTTGTGTATAAAAACATTAGATTTGAGGTGAGATTATTCAGTAAACTCCTTTTGAGATTATTGATTTTGGTTGTGTGACTGCAAAAATCATGTTCTTCGTGAGTGATGAAATTACATGTGATGAATGAGGAATTCTGATGCTGTTCAAGACGAGAGATAGAAATGGAAAACACATGTCGGTTTTTGCATCTGTATATGGATGTTTCAAGAAATTAGTTTGCCAGGATTTTGATCCAGTTTGGGTTTTTTTTCATGAAATTTCTTTTCTGACCTGAAGCGTTCTGGATTTTGGGGAAAAAGGGTTCTGTAGGCCTCATCACGTGTGAATATGAGGTTGACTGTGACATGTGTGAGGGTGACACCTTTGAAGCTTGCGAATCATGCCTCAAAATGTGATGTTGGCCATCCTTGTAAATGGCATAAGTTGCATTGATGGATGGTGGTGATCACATCTTCCACCCATTTTTAGCAGGTGCTGCTGAGTTTTGTGAAGGCTATTGTCTCCATGAATGCTGCCCACACAGATATATCATACACCTGTAACTAGCACATCCATCCTGGTCTCTAACATGTATTCATGACAAAGTGTCATTGCCAACTGTAATGAGATAATTTTTAGAGATCAGCTCCATTTGCCCATAAACTTTAAAGACAGTGTTGTGTTCTGCATTTTCATCAAGTTGTTCTTTTGACTTGCTTTTGTTATAGACTGCAATTTTCTCTTTGCTGCCATCTAATGCTACACCAACAAAGTTACCTAAAACCTCATTACTGGAATTTTTCTTTCATTCATTCAACCAAGGCTTCCATTATTTTAATACTCATTTAGAATACAATTCCTAAGCAAAGCAAATCAAATGAAAATCACACAGCAATTGAATGAAATAGAAACAAAGCATATGCCCCCTATCTGTATCAGTCTAGGTGATCATGTGATCACATGTTATCTTGTTTCTGATTTCTGCCGACTAATACTCCTTCTAGCTTATCTAGTGGTTGCTGAAGGAGAAGTGTGATGCAATGAAAAAATGAGTGGTTTTATGCAAAAAGGAGATCTTTAGAGAAAGCTATAGGCTTCTAGCTAAAATACCACCTCTGTCAAAGATGAAAATTTTAGACAGTTATGATCAGTTAGGGTATTTTTAAAGTCCTAATATCCTTTTATATCAACGATGTTCAAAACCACCTAAAGCTATAGGTTTATCCCTAAAATACTACCTCTGTCAAAGATGAAAATTTCGGACAGATAGTTTCTGTCAACTTGTGTATTTTTATAGCTCAAAACTCCTTTTGTATTGGTCATGATCAAAATCACTTTTGATAATATTTATTTTTGCCGTAGTAAAACTCAAAGAGAAGGGGGGAGATTAAAAATGTTAATAAGTTATTGGAACAGCCATTCAAAGTGAGCTACCTGATCAACTTTGCGGGGCATTAACTGCAGTATTCTGGAATTCAGCAACTTTTTGGGGTGTCCTTTGCTGTCCAAGTGGCCTAATGAATGACCCACTTTTGATCTTGATCTATCAACTATACAACTTCAAGAGCAATGAGTTAGGAAGGCTCTTCAAATGAAATTTCGCAATTTGAATTTTTACAGACTTGGACTCCATTGATCTTGTAGACTGTGTTAGACAACTCACTGTCCAAGATTAATCCTGAAGACCTCAGTCCCATGGTCAAAAGGCTTCCAAAATCCATCCAAATTTCACCCAAATGCAGTTTATTTGATGGAGAAGACTAAGAAATATCAACACTGCAAATCCAAACACAAAATCTGGCTCCAATCATCAACCAAAATTTAGACAATGTTACTGCCAGTTGGCAAATCAAATGTCCAGGTGGCTTAACAGCCAAGATCCCTCTGAATTTTGGCCTAATAATCCACTGAATCCACAATATCTTGCCAAAGACTACTTAGAAGAGAAGAATTGTGAAGGAAAACAAGAATTCAATCGGAACCACAGCTTCAGATCTGCTATCTAAAATCTTTCTAGTAGCACTTGGAAGATTAGCAAACATTTAACTTAAAATTCGCTCAGATTGTAGCCCAATTTCTAACAAAAACTCAATAGTATCAAACAAGACAATTCTATTGAGAGAATGGAAGTTGTAGAATTCATCAAACTCACTAGATTAACGGGATTTTGGAAGCTCGAACACATATTGATCTTACGTTTTCAGTAGTCTGTCTGCAACTTCAACAAGCTTCTGCTATCTGAATTTATTCTCATGATCTTGAGATGGGCAGGAATATAGGGTTGTTGGCTCTGATGCTAACCTTGTTCAAGCTTGAGCTGATTATCCAACTTCCAAGTTGGTCTGGATCTAAACAGAGATGGCTGGTCTCTTGGTTCAGAAAACCTGAAATGGAATTTCAATTAAATAGAAATCTTATAAAAATATATTTTACAGTCAATCTCATATTTTTTTAATTCCTGGATCAACTTTCTTACTGTGGTTACAATAACCATAGTTACAACTGTCTAACCCTTAACCATATTAGGTAACTGACCTCATGCTCTATTTTTTCCCTTCTACTACCCCATCCTTTACTTTCCATACATGTCCTTAATAATTTCCCACCCCGAACTCTTGCACTTTTTCAGCAATAAAGAGCTTTGCTTCCCCTCAATGCTGTTGTTGGCAGCAAATACTTTTACTATCCTTGCTATTTCTCTTTATCTTGCATTTGGGCCTAAAGTTGTATGTGTGGTGCTTAATGGATTCAGATGCGGCATGAAAAATCATGTCAAGATCTGCTAAGGATTGAATTTCTTTGTCGGTACTCTTCTTCTTGTGGTTGATAAGGTTTCAAAATCTAAGGTTTAGATCATTGATTGGACTTGAATTTAAGAAATTTTGCAATTGCTATTGGCAATTAAGTATCAAGAATGAAATGATCAGAAATCAATGACATGGCGATGACCATGAATGTCAATTTTCGTAACTTTCTCTTTCTATGAACAAGAACTTTAGTTTTCTTGACTGTTAACTGGTTTCCGATGCTGAAGGATGTAAATTGCACAATAGGAAATACTCACAAGCCTTTTGTAATTGTGGTAGTTGCATACTTGCACATCCATTTCTGAGGCACTTGCTGGATTGCACATTGTGCCATTGCTGAAATTTTGGATCTCAAAGTTTGCAAGCATGCTTTAATGCTCCTACCATAGGATGGTTGAGGACATCTGCTTATTAGATATAAAAGAGGCCTGTTTGGATGGCCAAAAATGAGAGGTAATGTTTAACTACTACTAAACTACCCTAACAATTGTACCTTTTCCAATTATTAAATATTCTTCTCACCAAAAAGCCATCTACTTTGTCTTTATCTATTTTATGTCCAACAACATTTCCTTTCATTCTTTTTCCTTTCTGCCAAACCAAGCAGACCCCTTGTGACAAGTGTGACTATGTTTGTGGATAGAGCAGCTTCATTCTTTTTCCTTTCTGCCCAACCAAACACACCCCATCTGACAAGTGCGAACATGCTAGTGAATGGAGGAGCCAATGATGCTCTGATCTATCTTGCCAAAGAAGGTTCCTTAAATGTGATGTGTGTCATTTAATTTAGGGTTAATTCTCCTTAAATGCTTGTTGCCTCAGTCGCCTTGCTTTCAGTCCTGTTTCTCCCTTTTCCTATTGGTCTCATTCCAGTCCTGCTTTTGTGGGGTTCTGTTTTTTATTATTCCAATAGAAGTTCAGGTTACCTTTAACCATAAATAAATAAATAGAAAGATGGCAAAAATGTTTTTTGCTGATTTTCTTCACTTCCATAAGATGCTCGAGTGTTTGTTGATTATACCGTTAGCAATTTAGAGGTCTTTGCTTCAAAGCCTGTCTGGCATCTGTATCCAAGCCTTGAAGTTTTAGGGAAAGCTTAGAAAAAACAAAAACTGAATCCCTCATATGCTGAAATTGAATTATGAGTTTCATTCGCAAGCCTTGAGGGCAATGTGCTGTGGATCAGGCTTTTGATTAATGATGGGATCATCAAGATTATACTGTCAAACGTCATGAATTTCATTGATAGTAAAATTTGTGCTGCTGTAGAATGGATATTGCTGAAAACATTGATAATCCATTTTATATGGGATCCTTAAAATGTGAAAGGATAAAGAGAGGAAATAGAAGGTTGACTGACTGATCTTGAGCTGAAAAGACGATCATTTCTCATGATGAATGGTCCTGCTTGATGTAGTTTACATTTTTATGCCATTTATGCTCATGTACTATAAATCATTCTATAAAAGTGCTTGCCAAGGAAGATTGACAGAGGGACCTCTATGATGGAAATGAATCTTTTGTTAAGAGGGAGAGAGGGAGGGGGCAGCTGCAAAATCCAGCTGTAGTCAAGTTCTTTGTTTGGATTTCATATGTTTATTTCTATGCAAATGTCAGCCAATAAGAGCTTCCTTATGTACAAGCAGAAATCAAATTACATTTTTTATATATGAATTGTGTATCCATTTTTTTTTGAGTAAAACTGACATCAGTTCAAATAAAAGATTCAAGTACAAAGGAGCCAACCAGGACTGGAAAAGTATGCAATCAGACCATCCATCATACACACAAAACCACATGTATCTGCTTAACGAAAAGCTTGCATCAGTGTCCAGTTGTTTGTTTAATGCTGTTTGAAAATTGAAACTACAGTTATCAAGAGTTATCTTTTGCCCTTCAAAAATTTTGAAGTGCATGAAGATAATCACTTACATATATGATTAATCATGATGGTTCATTTGACTTTTTAATAATTTAGAATGCTGCATGTCTCTGTCTTTCTTTGAATTCAATAATATTCTCCCAATATCTTCCTCCAAATGCATTGAATTTGTACTGGAAATGTTATTTTAGGGATATAAGGAAATGCTAGGCTGGAGATTTTTGCCTGTTCTCTGGGTTAATCTACACATTTACAGCTAGGTACAGAGATTGTGTGTGTTTGGATTGGAGATGCATGAATTTTGCAAGAGTCCTATGTTTTCTGGTTTTTAGGTTGGAAATTATGTAATTGGTCATTTGTGTAGGTAAGTCTTATAGAATTTAGATTGGAGATGTATATTTATCTTTGATATTATCAATAAAACATGGAATACTAGTTTTCTATGGAAATAGTTAGCGTACTTGAGTACACCATGTACTCACCATATGGAGGCTTGAGAATTTACCCACATGAATTACAATTCCTTCTCTTTCCTACTTTTGCGATTTGCAAGACTTATCCATCCCATAAAATTTCATCCAAATGCTTATATGGCAAGTACATGGTGTACTCAAGTACACTAACTAATTATTTGGTTTTCTATATGATAATTTATTAGTCACCTCCTAAATGATATGATCAAAGACATTATCACCAATAATATCAAAATAGAAAATACTGTTCTAGGCTAACACTAGCAGATGTGGAATCATTTGTTTATAACAAGAGACAATTTTTTTCACAGTTTCATCAAAATCAATGTGACTAGGGTTTCTTTTTGGTGGAGACTTTGTGCCTGTTATAAGGGTATTCTAGTTAATTATATAAGGGTATTCTAGTTAATTATGTGTTCTATATGAGTAATACCTTTAACGACCTATGACTACACTACTGAGGTATTGTCTGCTCTGGATCATCACAGTCCTTACGGCTTTGCCCCTTTGTGGTTGCCGCTCATACAACCCCCACATTTGTAACAGCCTATGGCCTCTCTATTGAACTATTGTTCACTTTAGACCATCACAGTCCTCATGGTTTTGCCCCTCTGTGGTTGATGCTCATACAACTCCCACAAAAGATGCCTCAATGGGTTTCCACAAGGCCCACATATAAATGTCAAGACTCCCCCTCTCACTCGGGCAATGTGGGATATCACACTTTCCACCCCCTCTGGGGCTCCAGCATCCTTGCTGGACATATCCTCGTTCCTGGACTTTTGGGGGTTGGCTCTGATACCATTTATAACAGCCTGTGGTCACACTGTTGGGGTATTGTCTGCTTTTGACCATCATAGTTCTCACGGCTTTGTCCTTTTGTGGTTGATACCCATACAACCCCCACAAAAGGTGTCTCAATAGGTTTCCATATATAAATATCAGGACTCCCCTCTTCAGTGGGGTAATGTGAGATATCATACTTTCTAACGATCCATGGCCACACTGCTGAGGTGTTATTCGCTCTAGACTATCACAGTTCTCACGGCTTTGCCCTTTTGTGGTTGTTGCCCATATAACCTCACAAAAGGCCCCTCTTGTGAGGGTTGTATGGGCATCAACCACAGAGGGTCAAAGCTGTGAGGACTGTGATGGTCCAAAGCGGACAATATTTCAATATAGTGGCTACAGGCTATTACAAATGGTATCGAAGCCGACCCCCAAAAGTCCAGGAACGAGAATGTGTCCAGTGAGGACACTGGAGCCCCAGAGGGGGTGGAAAGTGTGATACCTACCTTCTCCTCGCCCCCCCCCCCCCGGGGGGGGGGGGTGACATTTATATGTAGTCCTTGTGGAAACCCGTTGAGGCGCTTTTTGTAGGGGGTTGTATGAGCATCAACCACAGAGGGGTAAAGCCATGAGGACTGTGATTGTCTAAAGTGGACAATACTTCAACAGAGTGGCCACAAGTTGTTACAAACACTAAAATGTGATCTTTATTGTCTAGAGACCCATATTAATTGACCTTTTTTTTACATGCACATTCCATGCATAAGAGTTGTTAGCATTGAGCGTGGAAACAATGATGCCAGATGCAGAGCCCTATATTCTGATACTATGACAGCCCATGCTCAAGTAAGGACAGAATTGATGCCTTGCAAAAAGATGTATATGCAGTAATCATTCTGGAGAGATCATACTATCCAGAAGAAAGGGCATGTGGTGTTAAGTACATATTCACCTCTTAGTTACATATATTCTCTCACACAGAGACATACAGATGCAGAGGGATTGTTGCCTACTCACAGCCAAGCATATCATGTATAATTAGAATTTTGTGACTAAACTCCTTTGCGGTTGCAGACCTCTTGCATTTGGTTATCCACCTCTTTTTTATGCCTCTTGGAAACTGCTGCTTATGACTACTTGCATCCCCCCTAGGAGAGGTGTGATGGATCGAGGATCATGAGGGCCCTCCATTATACATTTTCATGGAAACATTGTAGTCGTATCGAATGGCTTTTGATTTTTATAACCAAGCGAGAAGATATAAAAAGCAGAAAAAATCTCCTCTTTCATTGCACATGCTACACCCACTAGTAATTCTAATCATAGGTGTTCGTCTTAGGAATGCAAGCACATTTAATTATATCCTCAAATCTACATCGGCATCATATAATCGTAAACTTATTGGTATGAGTAGCTGTTGAGGACCATGTCATCAGTTAAACTGTAGGTTGCGGACTCTTTTGTTGTTACTGCCAGTTGTCTTCCTTTATATGATCTCCATGCCTGTTTACTATAGCTTTTCACTTTCCTGGAGGAAATTTGACAAAACCTGCACATCATCTTTCTTTAGGTTGCTATGGATTGTTAATCGTTGTAAGTTCCTCCAAATGTCTTTTTCCCTATCCTTCCCCATCACATCAATTGTCTATCTCAACAACTTTGATGGATCAATGGACATTTTGTGATCATGCTTAATATTGATTGGTTGGTTGAGATTTTCGGTTCTATTTTTTTTTTTGCCTGGATACTGTTGCTGATTCATAGTTGGATATAGAATAATTTGGTGAAGCTATTGTGCAGAGCTGTAAACATTCTAATAAAATATGCTCCTTGTTTTGCATACTTGATGTGATTAGGTTTGGGATTTAGGTGGACAAGACCGACTAAGAGCCTCCTGGGCGACATACTACAGGGGAACCCATGCAGTCATTGTGGTGATAGACAGCACTGACCGTGCCAGGATCCACATAATGAAGGATGAGCTCTTCAGGCTGCTCCAACATGAAGATCTCCAGCACTCTGTTGTCCTTGTCTTTGCAAACAAGCAGGATCTCAAGGAAGCCATGTCACCAGCTGAGATCACAGACGCCCTTTCACTCCACAGCATCAAGAATCACGATTGGCATATCCAGGCCAGCTGTGCTATTACAGGTGATGGACTCTATGATGGTTTGGGATGGATAGCCCAACGTGTGACCGGTAAGGCAACTAGTTAGAGAGTTCAGGGACAAATCAGTCTCAGGGCATTCTTATTGAACATGTGTTGAAGATTGGAAACAGTAAAGCCTTCTTGTATGTATTCTTCAATGTGAGTTTCCTTAAACAGAATTGATACAGATAACACTTCACCTTGCCCAACTTGTTTTTTATTTTTATTTGTTTTCAATAGGAATGATGCAACGGTGCGTTTCAAAATATATTTGCTCATCAATGTGCAGATGATCATAAGGATCTTCTTGTCTTTTTTTATTATTATTTTGTTAATAATTTTGTGGGAATAAGCAACTGAGGTTGGAAGAGCCTCCTTAGAAGCCCTCTGTAGAAAACTCATTGTAAAAGAGCTGCTATATAGAAGCTATTATTTGTTGGAAAATATTGTTACTGTACTTTTTAGGGGTTAGTAGATTATCAATTAAAACTTTCTACTATTTGCCTTTTAGAATATTCACTGCTAGTTTATCTAAGAGCTTGAATACTCGGGGCCTCCTGGAAAATCCTAAAATGGAGCTTTTGTAACTTTCTAATTAGCCATTATTTATAAGGTGTGATGCATACAAAAACATGATCAGAACCTAAAGTTAGCTTCTAATGCTAAAATGATCGGATGATGTTCCAAGTGCTTAAAAAATTTAAATCTGGTGCGTGGCAAAATTAGAAAATCTAGGTCATGGATATATAAAATAAGAAAGCTGTAACTGGTCTTTGATCAATGCCAAACAGAAGAGATCGACGGTAGCTGAGGGGATTAAATGTCCAGGAGTAGGGTCTTTCGACTTTCTTCTTCTTTTATTTAAGATTTCCAATTTATGTTGCTTCCGTGAGATAAGGCAAAGTAATTTCGCTGAACGCCAAATGAAAAGTAGTAACGAGCTTATCAAGAAATCCAATGCACCGAAACGAAACCAATTGACCAGTTTTGAGCTTTGTAGTTACTGATTTAAATTAAGTGATTTTTCTATATGTATATATATATATATATGTATATGTATGTATAGACACACACACACACACTTTTAAGGATATGTTCCAAGATGCCAAATCCTGGAAGAGATCGTAGTCTGAAACGAAGCATAATCTAAAAGCTAGGCGTGAACTGCGAGTGATGGTGGATTCACCCGGATTTCCAAGCTTACCTCTTTTGGCATGTTGGGTTATGTTGTCAGATTCCCTTAAGCTTTCATACCCCTCGAAATACTCTATGAAGAATTTGTGTACAATGCTTATGAATTTTTAGTCTTTATATGTAATAGAAATGAATAATCCATAGGTAATTGACTTTAATTATTTTAGTTAAATGTTGATTTTAAATCATTTGTCCATTATTTTGAAAGCGAACTTTTTATATTTATTTCTGGATGAATGAATCATCAGTTTGAGATATGGTGTGGTGAATGCAAAGATATGGAAAGGGCCATGCTATATATTTGTTTCTGTATTGATTGAGCCTGACGCTGTTACTTGACTGGACTGCAATGGAAGCTAGACAATGGGATCCAAGCCAACTCAGTTGTTATATAGTAACTGAAATTATTCTGCTTGTACTCGATACAAGTTGCAGTCGAACTGAAAGCAAGATCCAGAGTCTTCCTACAACCAGCGAAGCTCATGCCATTTCAACTTCTCTGGTTCTGTTCCTTGGTGCAGATGGACCCAACTCATCCGCTATGTTGACTGAATTGGGCTTTGAGTTCTCCATCTTCTCTCCGTCATCCCACAATGCATACGCCTCCTCGCCGTGGATCGCATCATCCCCAGCTTGGATTTCCTCATCCGACAACCGAAGCGGCACCAAAAGCCTTATAAGCATACATATCAGGCTAGTAATGATGACATTGAGAGTGATTACGAAGAGAATTCCTGCCAACTGCAGGCCAATCTGACGGAAGCCGGCACTGATGCGGCCTGTGTTGAACCCATAGAAGAGGCCAATGTATTTCTCAGAGTCAGTGAAGAAGAGACGGTTGAGTCTTGGCTCTGCAAAGAGGCCTGTGAGGATCCCACCAAGGCTGCCAGCAACAGCATGCGTGTGAAACACAGCCATTGTGTCGTCGACTTGCTTTAGGAGGTCGAAATTCTTGTGCACCACCATCATTGTATACCATGGGATGCTTCCTGAGAGCATCCCCATGATGATAGCTGCCCAACCTTGAACTAACCCTGTTAAAGATCAGCACATGGAGCTTAGTCTTGTAGAAGTACAACAGAGAATTGAGAGAGAGAGAGAGAGAGAGAGAGAGAGAGAGAGAGAGAGAGAGAGAGAGAGAGAGAGAGAGAGAGAGAGA
>JAYJMB010008771.1:24155-34692 GCA_036873735.1 Pouteria campechiana
TTCGTTGGTTTACGGTTGGGAACTTGGGATTACGGTGGATTTAGGTGCGTTTGGACTCAGTTGTTAGTTTTTGATTTGTCTGCCTGTGAGCTTGCCACTGCTTTAGGTGATGATGTTTGGCACTGTTCATCATGGAATTTCTTTTATTAGGGTATCTAAGCCATTGAAAAGAATGGGGAACGTGGCCTATACGCGGTGAAGTCAGAAATATCGAGCATATTGAGCTTTTAATTGATTATTTTAAAATGAACGTTGAAACTGAGGTGGAGATGCACAAATTTTGTCGTCTTGCAGGGGAAATTTTGGTATATTTTGTGAGGATGGGGTGGTAGATTTGATGTTTGGAGGTTGATGTAGCATTGCAGATGTTCTGAAATTTCAACTGTGGCTGTCAAATCAACAATACCAACTACAATTGAAGAGTCAAATACCACTACATCTCAACGTCGGCCAAATACCAGCGGAATCTACGTCGCTTATCGTTTATGGATATTTTATAAAATTTAATTTGATCGATTATCTTAGCTACATTCGCTTTTTGGTAAAAAAAAAAAAGAAAAGAAAAAGAAAACACAAAAAAACAAAAAAATCGCACGTCTCAACTGCATCAATCCTAGAATATCTCAGAATCACCCCAAACAAATCCATCTTGCTTTTTATCTCCTCCCCACTCTTTTTTGCGATTACACATGGTGCATAGTCTTCTCTATGGATTTGATTTCCACATAATTAAATACCATAGAAAATTTTCATTGTCCATGGGATTATTTCTGGAATGTAATTTTTATACTAATTTGAATTTTTATTTATTATTGTTTATTCTCAATTATTATGTTATAGTTGTCTTGATTTTATTTATTTTCTGATCGATCACATGCTGTATGTTACTAATATTAATTTCATTTCTATTCCAATCATTTCAAGGTAGGTTGGAAAATAGCTCTTAGTACAAGTTTTTGAAAGGGACTTTTGAAAGCGTGCGTGATGAGAAATTAAATGTGTGACAATATCAAGGCCACTGGAAGTTTGCTCTGAGTACTCCAACCTTAGATATACACCAAATCCACTATTCAGTCAGATTCAAACCAAATTCAATATACAGTCAGATTCAGGTCGGGGCTCTATAACGTCTATGAATATATTGTAGAAAGATACAATATTCACTCGAAAACTGATTTACTCGTAACATTAATATTCAAACACATGTAAGATGTAGGTACAAAATATAAGAGACTAGTGGAATAGGTCAGGGTACTTGGGGAAGATGCATGCATCTTTGTATGTTTTATGCTTATTAATACTGAGATTCGGGTCATTTTTTACCTTATTAACCATATCCGACACTATTTAAAAACTGGGTTAATTTTTTTCTAACCTTATTTGCCCCACTCACCCAAAAAGGTTGTCAATACTCCCTGCCATATAAGGTTGAGTCACTCTCAGTTTCAGGTTAGCCAGCTCCGATTTGCACCCCCCTTCAAAGACTAGACGAGGGAAAATAATTTCTTTTACGGTGTATATATAAAGAGAATTCATGCTTAAATGTAGAAAGAGTCAAATTTGTATAGGAAAATTAATATCTCGTTTAGTTAGATGTGGAAATAAGATAAAATTTAGGAGGCGGTAAGGCGGAGAAATTTTCTGGTACTTTCCTATTTAAGCCCAACCAAATGCTCTCCATTTGAGATGAACAATAACAGAGAAGTCATCCACGGCATCTTCTCAAATGCGAAGCTAAAGCCTTCTTTATTTTTAAGTTTTTCACACCAGGCCAAGTCAACGGATCTTTCTTCTGCAACCAACTGATAGAGTTGCATACATACACGCGAGGCTGAGAATGTGCTAATGGTGCCCATCAATTGTTACTGCCGATTGAGGAAGGACAATAAATCATAATGATATACAAGTGATTTTCGAAGTGTAATTATCTTGGACAACTAGATACAATAAAAAATTATTTTTAAAGCAATGAAAGTAATTATCCCGTATCGAAATTTCACATTCGCAAGTCCAAGCAAGCAGCTGTCACGGTCGATCGCTCCCCGGCTTGCGCATGGAAAGACAACACAGACAGGGCCGGTTTTGAATTGACCCAAAGCGACGGCGGCTGATTCCAAGGTCTACATTCCCCTCAAAATTTCAAGAAAATGGTGGCTTTTAGCCGTACACGTGGCACACACCCAGGTTAGGGGTGCAATCTGGGTTGGGTTAGCCCCAATCCACCGGAACTTAGCCCGACATTTTTAAAGATTTGAATTGATAGTAATCCAAACCTAAATTCTTATTTGTGGTAACCCGAACCTGAATTCGAATTTGGAAAGTTTGGATTTATGGCAATAAAATTAAAAATCCATCCAAATCGTATATTATTATTGGTTGCAAAACTAAAAATTACTTATTTTTTATAATTCATATTATATTGTTCTTTTAAAAAAAATTCCTTTATAAAACACAAATGATCTATCAATTTCACATTATTCTTATGATCCCTATATTTATTCTTAGTATAAGCATATTTTTCTCTAATTAATCTTATCTCCCTAGTTTCATTCCTATCTATGTCTTTTTTGAAAATCTCCTTAGATCTAGTTAAGTATTATTTGAACTTGTATTTTATTTAACTGCTTGATAAATTTATTATTTCATTTGGATTTGGAACTTTAATTTAATATTTGATGTGTAAATTTTATATAATAGATTAATTTTATTTGAATGTTGTTGAATGTTAAAATAAATATTTATTTTTTTACTTATTTACTAACCTATTGAATTTGAAATAGGGTTGAAGTTTTAAAATTAAGGTTGAATTAGGATTAAAATTGAAATTTCGAACCTTGAGTTGGGGTAAGGGTTAACCCCAACTATCACAAATAACCCGAGTTGCGTAAGCGGGAAGCAAGCCCCGTCGTCGAACTGATGACGCAATCTTCCGAGCAACACTGCCATTTTCTCCGTTTTGCTGAATTTGGACGGTCAGACCTTTCGGCTCTGTGTTTGAAGTCGTCCACCAGCACGGGCCCACCCGATAAAGAATGGACCCGAAGACTGCAGAGCCATCACGTACGAGCTGGCCGGCGCCATGCAATTGGTGTAGCTGTTGGCTCGTTGGTTGGCGCGGCGTTCCTGTCGTCACATGTGCTGCTTGCCGCGCCAATGTAGCTTAAAAACACTGCACTTCAGTGGCAATGCAGCCCCGGTCGGCCGATAAAACTTTACTTGCTGCCTTCTGGTCGCTTTCGCCATGAACGGGGAATGCGGTCTTTCTCGGCTGTTGTTGGGCTATCGCCAGCAATTGATAGGATTGTCGTGTGACCTTGTGGCTTATCGTTTAGAATGATGAGTTATCGTTTGATGCTTGAATTTAAGAGAATCAGGTAATGCTACTTCACCAAACGCCATTAGAAAAAGATGTGCATCCATGTAATGAAACCCTGGTGTGCTTGGCCGTGATGATGCAATCATACACGTCATAAAAGCATAGGGATCGAAATCATGATGTCAGGCCTAGTAAAAAATTCTCGCAGTTGAAATAATAAAATTACACTAGAAGATTTGTACATTAAAAACAACTCTCTGGGATTGTTATGGAATCTAGCCAACGGAGATAAGAAGGCTTCATGCGTCTTTTAATCTCTTTCTCAGACCTAAAGTTGATTAAAAGGCTTGTTTATACTTTGTACTCATCCATTGCTGGCTACGTCCTTTTGGAGGAGCGAAAACCGGGGGGGCGTGGTTGGAGTGGGAGTCGAAAACGATCCTGATGTTTACTGTCGGTTCTCGAATTGATACGTGGAGCTAGTCCGGGAAAGCGACGACAAAGAAATTGCGGTTCACGAGTGACGGTGGGGAGGAGGCGCGGAACCGAAATGGAGTAAGTAGGCCATGAATGGCAGATTGTGGGCATGATTCTTTAGTAAACGCTTTTGAGGACCAAGGCGATGATTATATGCGGATTTGTAAATATATTCAAATGGAGGACATTGCTCAGCAACTTTGAACGCGTAATAAAATCTTCCCCCTTTTCTCATGCAGTAATCATTGACTATGCACAGCATAATGCAGTATTGTGATGACGGGACCAGTGGCTGAACCGGCCCAACCGGTCAGTTCAACCGGTCGAACCATCTTTTTTTTTTTTATTTTCTTATAAATTTTAAAAAATAATTAAGCATAATTTAAAAAAATCTAAATCATATATATTAATCTAAATATATAAATCTTTGGTATAATACTTTGCTACTTCAAATTAGCCTTTTATTCTGTTAATAAAATTAAAATTAAAAAAATCTTATTATTGATCCAAAAGCGCGTAGGCCCACATCCATCCAGTGATCTGCTGGGAGAGGGTTGGACTTGTGCACGTAGTATTGGGCTTTAACGGGCCTACAGACGAACTCACTCTGGTGTATTTTTTCAATCTTTCTAAAAAGGGTTGTATTTAGAATCTGAATAGGACCGTGGGTTGAACCGGCCAGTCGTTTGGGTTGGCCAGCCAGTTTAACCGGATGTACCTTTTTTTTTAAATTTAAAAATAATAAAATATAATTTTTAAAATTCTAAACCATGTATATTTATTTGAATATAAAAATATTTTGTTATAATTCCATACTACTTTAACTTTGTCTTTTTATTCTATTAATAAATTGATTTTTAAAATTTTACTATTAAATTGAATGGGATTAGACTGGACCGGTTGATTGACAGGTTTGATGGCTAGTCCAGTTTTGATAACAGTGGTTATATGCTTATTTTCACAAGAAAGAAAGTCTATTATTTTAAAAAATAAAACAATCTTTAAAATCATTATATATTTACATAATCAAACTCTGATGCAGCAAAATATTAGAATAATAATTTTAATTTTTACTTAGGATTCTCATCATTCTCGGTTTGTGAAGATACATCATTAGGTGCTCTATTTTCCTAAACCTAAACCTATGCTGGAGAGATAGCTATCCATAAGTGATTTATGGATTCTCAAGATGACAGAAACCGTGGGCCCCCCTGGGCCGCCTAGATCCAATGAGTGAATAGAAAATTGGATCTCACTTAATCGCTAGACCTATCCAGGAGAAGTTTGGTTCGAACAAGAAAGAGTACGCCGTGCTAATGTGCCTTGGATGATCTATATCTCTTTGGTGTGCTGACGAGCACATTGAACTATCCATTTTGCACCCCCCACAGCCCAGGCACAACAAAGAAAAGAAAAGTACCGAGTGGGTCCACTACCATTCCTTGATCGATCCTAACCACATTTATGCGGGTTGGGAAAAACCAATTTGATCAGACATCGGGTGGGTCATCCACTCCATTCATTCGCAACATCTGCTGCCCATAAACACACGTCTATAATCCGAGTCGATTCGGCCAGGCCCGTCTTATCCGACGCTGGCGGCAGCCAATCTAGGCTGATAATCTCGTCTCCTTAGTGGCATTTCGGTAATTCTGTAATAAGTGGGTAACATTTGTTATGCCAGTCCGGCCCTCCCCAGCCTTCGTATTTAGGGTTTACGACTCGCGTTAGGGTTCCCGCTGCTGAAGAGAAAGGGAGAAGAGGAGCAGCTGCAGCAGCCATGGTTCTCAAGTATGTCTTCTCCCCGATCATTACTGTTTTCGAACTAAAATTTCATTCGATTTCAATTCCGTTCTTTTCCTTGCTTTCTGTAAGTTCTTTGGACGGGAAAAACGCAAATCGGAGAATAAAAAAAATCCCCTTTTCTCCTTCCCTGCTGGATCCAGAAGGTTGCACCATAGATCATCGTTTTGGTCTGGGTTTTTTCTCACTGCGGTCCGCTCTCCTTGATCCGAACCATGTACAATCTTCCGATCCAAGCATTTTACACGGCCTCTTTGGTTTTGTGTCCCTATCCTGCATTCATATTCATGTTTCCCTGTGATTGAAAGCACATTTATTTACTTGTGTTTTCCAATTGTGTGCTTGGAATTTCTACGTTATGTGATATAGGCTGCCAATGGTGTTGTTTATGCGCTCATTACTGAGGATCACATGAGGTTGGCTCCTGGGGTTGAACTTTCTAGCCAATTTTCAACATAAGAGCATTGAAATTATGTCCAACGGATCATGGAGGTAAAAATTTTAATAAGTTCGAACTTAAGGGATTTAATGGATAAGATTTTCTTATTTCTTAGGAATCAATGGAGCGTATTGTCAAAATGTTATAGTGGTGTTCTGGCATCCTGATGGCATGGTTTGAAGTCTCGACTGTCTAAGCTTTAGCAGGAAGTGAATGCGAAAGTAATACACCATCGTTTTGTAGCAACCAGCAGTGCCAGGGTGGTGTTGCAGCAATATTCTAATTTGACCAAGTGGGGGGACTATAATTTTATGGCTTGAAACTTTGCCTTTAGGAAAGCTTGTCTACGAGCATGGTTTGTTCAATGATTGCACTATTAATTATTCAGATTAATGAACCATTGGCCTCACCTCCCAAGATATGGTTCTAATGAAGTGTTTGGTTGGGGGATAAGGGGAGAGATATGAGAGGACAAGATGGATGGGAGATGATGATGTCAATAGAATAGAAGGTAGTGTTAGCCAAAAAGTGAATGAAAAAACCAAATATATATACACTGTTTAGATGGAAAGAATCTAAGCAATGATTATGGGTAATGATGAGGAAGGAGTAAGGTTGTTGAAAAGTGGTGGGGATAGATAAATATCTTATCATATAAAAAGAAGAAGGGAAAGAGAAAGACATCTAATCTCCCTCAACCCACCAACGAAGACACATTTTGTGTTTTGTAGGCTAAACTATGTTGCCAGATACGTGGAAAACCATGTTTTGTTGGTGTTATGGTTTTTATGCCACACACAAAGAAGATACAATCTACCAGTAATGTTTCCTAGTAACTTCTTTGTTTTTATCCTCTATGCTGGATAGTCATGTTTCCTAGTAACTTCTTTGTTTTTCTCCCTTTGCTGGATAATCAGGGTTATTTTGATACCACTCAATTGTCATAGCACCCAATAATATGTCATTGTAGCCAAAGTTGTGAGGCAATCTAGGCCTTGGAACACAATCCAGATTGCCTAGGAATGCAACTAGAGTTACTGTGTGCAGTTTTCTTTAAAAATTTAGCAATAAAATAAATATTTAGATAAAATGCCGAATACTTACTAACATTAATGTATTATAGTTCATATTTTTTTGTGATATGTATAATTAAAATCACATATTCAAATTGTACAAAAAAGCAAGAAGCATTCATAGTTTTGCCAATTAAACATGACCTGCTTAAAGCAACTAAACTAATCCAGAAGCTTACTTGTATTTTACCTCATGGTCACTTGAAACCAGTGTTATTAGAACCGGACCGGCTGCTTGAACCTGTTTGATCTGGCTGGGTTCAGTTCAATAGTAAATTTTTTTATTTTAATATTATTAATAGAATAAAGGATGAATTAAAGTAATATATTATTAAAATAAAAGATCTATATATTTAGATTAATATCTATGGTTTAGATTTTTCAAAATTATGTTATATATTTTTAAATTTTTCAAAAAAAAAAGGTTCATTTGGTCGAACCTGTTGGATCGTGAGCTGGACACCCGACTGGTTCAATCACAGGTCCAGTTCTGATAACACTGCTTGAAACTAATTTTATTAGAATTGGCCTGTTGGTTGAGCTTTCTATGTCAGCAGGTGGGTGTAAACTGGACTTGCCACTGTGTCTGCCAGTCATTATTATTTAGTCATAAATATGAGAAAATGAAATAAAAATGGCACAACAGTTTGAACCCTGGCACTCAGGGTAAAAGCCAGTTTTCTTAACTATCTTAAATTGATCAGAATGCTTGGATGGATTAACCTGACTGGCTAGGATTAGGTCTGTGTTTAGCTGCTTTTAACTGGATGGTCTCTTCAGTTTTAATAACATTGCTTGAACCCAATCTTTGGTTGACTTGACTTGCCTTTCTAATTTTTACAGTCATTCACCCATGGAATTCCGATGCCTTTTTGTAAGGACAATAAGTGGGACAAAATGCTGCTGGATCTAAAAGATGTATCAATTTCGGTTTCAGTCTTACTTGGTTCTCTAAAAGGTGGTCTTGTTTAAATTCCACAAATCAAAGATATTATTTATAGGGAACCTTCAAACTTAAAAGCTGCTATTCATGGGGATTTTGAAGGCTTTATTCTATTTTTGCTTTTTCTGTGATGGACACTTAAAAAAATTCCTATCATCCTCAGATTATTTTTTATTGGCCTCTGTCATGCTCTCTCTCTCTCTCTAATGAAGTTTTAATTTATAATTTTTAATGAATTTTGATATTTATCAATTGCTTGTTAACTTAGCCCATCACTCCATCTCTAATAGCATTTTTTTTGTAGACCAATGTTGATCATCAAATTTGGCATCTGCTGTCATGTCATGCAATACTTTCATCAGACTCCTATTGAAATTGCTCTGTATTTTGTCACTAATGAATGCTCCATTTGACATGTTGCCAGGACTGAACTTTGCCGCTTCAGCGGTGCCAAGATATATCCCGGCAAGGGCATTAGATTTGTCCGGGCAGATTCTCAGGTGAACCATATAGCTTACTCGGGTTTTAATCTAAATGTAAATGGTGGTAACTGCTGTTGTTTTTGTGGTTGGGTGGCAATAGGCGAGCCCTTGGTGTGTCTGAACTCAAATTTCAAATAGGTAGTAGAGCTTTGAGTAGATTATATTTGTGCTAACCATTGTCACCCCATATTGTTGTAAATCTGTGGACTAATGTATTTTACAACTAAATTCTTTTGTGCTTGATATTTCTAAATAAATCTGAAGTCAAAATGCTTGATTCCATAGGTCTTCCTGTTTGCCAATTCAAAATGCAAGAGGTACTTCCACAACCGGCTGAAGCCATCCAAGCTTACCTGGACTGCCATGTACAGGAAGCAGCACAAGAAGGTTGGTCCTTTTTGTTTTACCTAATATGTCTATGGGAGCAGGTCCGCCCCCCCTCCTCTCTCTGCAATCTTCCAATTTCTGAATTAAAACTTCAAAGTTGTTGCTGACCCAACTTATTTTTTTTTGCAATTCACACTGCACTTGTTTCAGGACATCCATGCTGAAGCTGTAAAGAAGAGGCGTCGAACTACTAAGAAACCATACTCTAGATCAATTGTTGGTGCTACCTTAGAGGTTATCCAGAAGAGGAGAACTGAGAAAGCAGAAGTCCGAGATGCTGCCCGTGAAGCAGCTCTTAGGTTAGCTTTCCTTGGCTGAGTTCAATCTTGCATTTTCCATTCCCGTGCTCACTTTTTACCCAGTCTTGTACGGTAGATCCAGTTTTGTAGTTGCCTTAGATATTGGTCTCACTGTGGTTGCCTGGAGTTCTTCTCTATGAAATGCCCCTAGTCATTGGCAGACCTTTTTGCATTAGAAGTGTGCTTTGCGAGTTGCAAAATATGCACTTGATCTCATAAAAGGATGGATTTGTTTTGTAACTTGCCTTGCTAACTCAATCTGCATACTACTGGAAGAAAGCTATAATTTTGGCTGAAAGGTTGGTAGGAAAAGAAAAGAAAAAAAGAAAAAACATTGACTGGCATGTTAATATGATGGGCACAGTTTGCAACTTGCCTAGTTGATTTTATGTTCATGCTGGAAGAAAGCTATGTTTTTGGCATGAAAGATGGTGGAAAATTAAAAGAAAAAACAACTTAAAATGTTGACTGACATGTGAAATTGATGGGACCATGCCCAAGTGCCTGAGGGGCAATGGTTGCCTAAAATTTAAGTATTAAGCTGCTGCTTGATGTTCAAGCGATAGCCTTTTGTTTTATTTGAGTGTCTGGTGAGAAATTTACGTCCTTGGATTTACTGGTCCAATTTTGCAGGGAAATCAAGGAAAGGATCAAGAAAACCAAGGATGAGAAGAAGGCAAAGAAGGCAGAGGTGATGGCTAAGTCACAAAAGGCTATGCCCAAGGGCGCGGTGTCTAAGGGTGCAGCTCCAAAAGGCCCTAAGCTTGGAGGCGGTGGTGGCAAGCGCTGAGCTCCATCCCTTTTTATCTTTCGTTTGCAAGTATGGATCAGTGGAAATAGGACTTTCAGTTGGTTTGGAGAAATCTGTTAGATGAAGAGATTTACCCTCAAAATAGTTTTGGTCTTGGCGCATGTTTCGTTTTTGTGGAGAAGGCACATGTACTTTGTCCGTGTTTGTGACAACTGTTTCAAAATTTGCACTCCGCTGGTTCATGGTAGGGAGAGATTTAATCAGCGCCGAGATGCAGCCATCCATGATATGCCGGTATATTAATGCCGATGAATCTGGTGGTTTTTTTCAATGGTTGAATAGAAATATTGCATCATTTCTAGCACGGAGGGTTGTGACCCAGCTTGGTGTCTAGATATTTCCCGAGGTCTGTTAGGCAAGGTCTACACGGGTGTGTTTGGAATACTACCTAATGATCTTCGATGGACTATGAAGCGTTCTAGTGTATTTTTGGTACCATCCTGTAGGTGGAGGTGGTTTCTATCTGCTATATTGGGCTTAATGTGTGGGCAATTGGTTCATCACAGC
>JAYJMB010008771.1:39138-51178 GCA_036873735.1 Pouteria campechiana
ACGCTTTATGCTATATCCCAATGCTGGAGCTTATCATTTCAAATGACAAAAAGATTCCTCATTGCACCTTTTTTTCTGAGAAGTTTTGGTGCCTCATTAGAAAAGTAGAGGGAGAAAGACGGGCAAATAATGTTGGTGGGAATAAGAACAGCCGGCAGTGAGTGTCACGTCAGAAGACCAAAGACCGCGTCCTCCTCTGCTGCTCTCTCTCTTCACTTTTAGCTGGACTTTCGCTGGACCCTTTATCTTCACGCATTGCACACGTGTCACGATGTCGCATCGTGTGGCACGTCCAGCTGTTAAAAATGCCCATAATGCGAGCTTTTGACTCGAAGACGCGCCACGTGGACTACCTTGTCTACGGCGCATGATGAGGCTGGGAACTTCACAGGCGAACATAACATTTGTGCGCTTTCTCACCTGGATCGCATATGGCATGATTGACGGCACAAAATTATTTGATCGCATGTGTTTTCAATATCCCAACCGGATGGACGGACTGGATTCCATCTTAAATAAAAATTGCGGGCCCCACAAACTCGGAGGACCCTGTCCATGCTGAACGCCATCCTCGAAGGCAAGCCCCGAACGCGGAAGGAACACGGCCCTTTGGATTAAAAAAAGGGTGGAAGGTGAATTTCGTCATTTCACAACAGGGCGTGGCATCAGGTGCCTCCAAATCCATCGCTCTCGTATGGTGGCCTTTTAAATCTCATCCGTCCATCGCACTTCCCTACCGACTCCTCCCTTTGAAGTAAGGCAAGGCAGTAGGCATAAATAACCGGTCTGCCTCCGCTCTGCCCGTTTTAAAACTGCGAAAACTCACCAACTTTCTCCAACCTTCTTCCTCCCGGATGGCTGCAGCGACGAACGGAGATGTGGAGAGCAGAGGCGACGGAAAGGGCAGAGGAGGAGGTGGTTATCCGCCTCCTTCCTACGCGTCTGCCGCCACTCCCTACTACCACGAGTCCTCGGATCGGCAATGGACGGCGTGGATCGTCCCGATGTTCGTCGTGGCCAACGTTGCGGTGTTTGTCGTCACCATGTTCATCAACGACTGCCCCAAGAAGAACGACCTGATGTACGGAAGATGCGTGGCCAGGTTCCTCGGACGCTTCTCGTTTCAGCCTCTCCGCGAGAATCCGCTCTTTGGCCCCTCTTCTGCAACGTAAGCCGTTTTTGGACGGTTCCGATCTCTCGAAATTTTGCTTGTTTTCTAGGAATTAGAGTAGTCATGAGGAAATAATTAATTCAGATTTTTTTTCAGGTTTCAATCGTCCAAGATTCGAATTCCCATCATAGGTTGTGTATTAGAGGATTTAGTTCATGTATATGGAGTATTGAGAATGCCAGTTGTGTATTGTTCCATTTAGTAGCTATTTTCCTGATTCTCTTAGGCAGTCTGCGTTAATTTGGTAGTTTTTTGAGATTCAATTGAAACCCACTCGCAACTTTTAACCCATAGCATGTGAATAGGTAGTATGATTATTGAACTTCTCGAAGATCAAAATTTTCCTCTGAAGGCATGATGGTCTGTTTCTTTTATTTCACGCTGAGCTGTTGCACATGTTTTCCCTGCCACTTAACTCTAGAATCAATTGCTATTACACAGATTGGAGAAGTTGGGAGCTCTCGAATGGAATAAAGTGGTCCACGGGGGCCAAGGATGGAGGCTTGTTACCTGCATTTGGTTGCATGCGGGGGTTATTCATTTGCTGGCAAATATGTTTAGCCTGGTTTTCATCGGAATCCGCCTCGAACAACAATTTGGCTTTTGTAAGTGAAGATTCAGTCTTGGTGTGTCAAGACTTCAAAGCTGGCTGTTGATTCATGCAATCCATGAATTTGCAGCCATTATGAAATGCTTTTCAGTAGATCTGACACCTTTTTACATGATCTTGCAGTGCGCATTGGTATAATATATCTTTTGTCTGGGTTTGGCGGCAGCGTCCTTTCTTCCCTTTTTATTCAGAACAGTATTTCTGTTGGTGCTTCTGGTGCCCTATTTGGGCTTTTGGGAGCCATGCTTTCAGAGCTTATCACAAATTGGACTCTCTACTCTAACAAGGTGATTGATCTTCATCCACTTGTATTGATGAGGCGATTCACCATGAATTTGGTCATATGTTTTTGTCACACGCCTGTAAGTAACATGGCTGTTCTTGTGCAGGCTGCTGCTTTGATCACTCTGTTGGTGATCATTGTCATCAACCTTGCCGTTGGAATACTGCCTCATGTTGACAACTTTGCTCATATTGGAGGGTTCGTAACAGGGTTTCTCCTAGGCTTTGTTTTGCTGGTCCGGCCCCAGTTTGGTTGGATTGAACGCGGCAATCTTCCAACAGCTCGGGTACAGTCCAAGCACAAGGCCTATCAGTATGCACTGTGTCTGGTTGCTGCAGTTCTGTTGATAGCTGGGTCAGTAATACTGGACTTAGAATTTCCTTTGGTTATTTCCTCAGTGCGTAGCATTTATCGCATGTGTTTGGTTTGGAGGAAATTCTATTTGCTGGCATATAGAGTGAAGTTGGTTGACTTGCACGCAAAGCATAGTTTTTCGTTTCCTTCATATATGTTGTTCCATAGTTCGTGAAGTGGAAATCATGTGTTAGGTTTACCTAACTGCCTGATGTGAAGGCAAGTGAAGCTTGCGCATGTTCTCATCTCTAGCTGGAGTTGTCACCTCATCTCTAAAAAAAAAAAAAAAAAAGAACTTCATTTGTTGCTCGATTGTGATTAAGACATTGGAAATGAATTGCAGTCTTAATTGGACCAGGTTAGAATCAGATGGCCCAGAGTTATCATTTTACTTAAAAGTAGGCTTACCATCGATCTAAGATCTGTTGAAGAAATGACGCAGGTGGTTTTTCATTCCGTGTTTTGCAGATTTGCTGTAAGCTTGGCAATGTTGTTTCGAGGAGAGAACG
The DNA here is from genome assembly GCA_036873735.1 of Pouteria campechiana. Classification (NCBI taxonomy): domain Eukaryota; kingdom Viridiplantae; phylum Streptophyta; class Magnoliopsida; order Ericales; family Sapotaceae; genus Pouteria; species Pouteria campechiana. The sequence goes on from JAYJMB010008771.1 coordinate 42,066, forward strand.
GCAATAAGCACTGCAGCTGGTGTCACTATCTGAGCTGTGTACCAACATCAAGATGGAAATGTGAGAATTGAGCACGCCATCGCTCTGATCATGTAGGAGGATTGGTGAGAAGACAGAGTTGGTGGTTTGTCTTTACTCTCAGAGGAATTAACACATTGGTGCATGTTATTGTATACGCATGTACATAGGTTAAAAGGTGTTTGCTTTTGTTTTGTTTTACTTGGGCGTTTATTGTATCCGCATGTACACATTGTCATTGCTTATCCAGGGATTACTACCGAGTTCCCATGGTACATATTGATGTATTTTACTCGTAGATGGGATTCTTTTATTTTTATTTTTCCCTTGTTTCTGTGTTTCATATCTACATTAAGATTTGTTCTAGAATGGTCGAGCGTCCCTTCCCTTCTCCGCAACTTCTGAAAAAATTCTTCTAATTTATTCTGCTGATGTGGGCCGTTCATTTTGCTGGCTGAACGCTAATTTTCCAATCCCTTTCACAAACTTACAATGGAGTCTTGAATCGTCCTCTAGGGCTTCTCCATAGTAAATAGTAATTGTGATTTGCCCGATTCATTGGCAGTTGCGAAGGCTGGGGTCGTTTTCTATATAACCGATATTGTCTGGATTCAGCCCCGTCCAAGGAATTCTTGATGTTGCTGTGTCATTCTCCGGATTTTGCAAAAACCATCAGATCTGCACTGGTAAGCCACAAAAATTATTACTTGTGGGTTAGTTATATCTAATCCACATTTTCTTCCATTTCACTTCACGGAATTTCCAGAAACAAGAAAAAAAAAGTAGTCTTGTCTGGTTACCCATGAGCTTATGATAAAGATAAACCGGTTGTTTAAAGATATCTCATGAAATTCATATGATGTAGCCTATTAACATATTTTGTTATAATAGACTGCCATATTAAATTCCATGCGAATGTGTTTTCTGCCTAACGTATGGATTTCATTAAAAATATGAATGAAGATATCTTTACATCTGTGGTTCGAGATTTAGAGTTCAGCACGTCGAAGGAAATGGTGTAAGAGTCAACTGGTTCAACTTAGAGGCTCTAAAAGCAAAAAGGAAGGCTGAGAGGACATGGGTCAAAGTGGTAAAATTGCAGACAACATTTTTCAACAGAGGTCTTCACCATGGAGCATGAATAGCAAACTCTACGTTTCAATACTGTACAGCAAAAGGAAACAAAAATTACAAGAACAGCATCGTCAATGATGTTAGCCAACGCTAAAGCTCCACATGATGGTAACTCTTGCAAAAATTTGGCGTGTGATATACAAATTTCAAGGTTCTTTTGATACATCGAAAGAAGTTTCTCTAAAAAGACAGAGAAAAGAACATTCAAAAATAAAAATACATAAAATAAACAGAAAAAGAGGAAGAAATGTTATAAAAAGAATGTCAATGAGATGCAGAAGGGAGTTTCCAAAATTTCTTGGTTGCCACAAGAATTTTGTCACTACCATTAGAATCTGATTCAGAATAGTGCACTGCAGTTCTCCACCGAATGGCTGGAGCTACGAGGCGCACCTTTTCAATGATTTCAGGTGAATCTCGAACTACAACTGTTCCTTCAGGACGGAGTATCCGGTCAATCTCCAATAGCAAATCCAGAAGATGACATCTGAAACCCAAACAGGGGAAAGAGTAAAAAGGGATCTCAATCCTATAGAAACAAACTGGTTTTGAAGCAAACTTTACAGAAGAAGTTTAGCGCAAAAGCATGCATTCATGGTCTCACAAGAAAACCTTTAAATCAAAAAATTTCTATTCTGAATCAAAAGATTGCAAAATTCAAACGGTTATATGGACAGCGCAATCTGCACAAGCACAACAAAGTCCTCCCCCAAGAAAGAGTTTGTCAAAACTCCAAAGGTTTCCTTTCCCTCAGAAAGATATAATGAGAGAGCACACTTTTATCACTGAAAATCATTCGCTAGAAAGCATCCACATTCGTGTATCATTTGGAATAAGCTTCAATAACATAAAAAAGAAAATCGAAATTACAGTTTCAAAAATATGTATAAAACACCTCAAGGTGATAAACGAAAAGATTACCTGCTCTTGCTCGAGTCAGAATCTTGTATCAAAGATTCAATGCTGGCTACATGAATTAGATCATATGTTCGAGGATAAGTTGAGAAAGCCTCACACCTACAGCCATCAGCCAACTTTATCATCCATCAAGAATAGGAAATACATGAATGGGCAAGAGTACTTTTGTGTACTGCAAAAGGATCTAAAGACTAGGAGCTGTGACCAAGAAGAAGATGACAATAACAACCAATCATATATCCCTTAAGCCAAACAAAGTCTTCTTTTCTATGATCAATTACATGAACATGACGTACAGCAATTCTTTTACTATTACTCCTCTTTTCTCTCTCTTTTTCCTAAAACCAAAAATGCCCATATAGAACACCAATACATACACATGCATGTTTCTCAAATGAATTTGATCACCTGTTACATCTTGTAATAAACCACTTGTTGCTACATCCATGTTTAACACATGCAGTTTAAACATGACATTTTTGAGGCGAGATCAGAGTTTATGGATTGATAGATCAAATTCATCTAAAGAAATCAAGAACATGTCAAAATTTGTTCACAATACAAACTTCTAAGAGGTTGCAATACACTACAAAATCTTCATGGCAAGACTAGCTAAGGATTGCTCAGTTGGGGCATTTTATTTTGCTTTTTGGCTTAGGCATTCATTATATAGCCTATCGAATATCATGAAAGCATTTATTCATAAACAAGGAAAGAGAGAACAGAGAGAAGAACAGCTAGCAGACTATAATTATGGCCTTGTTGCCAGCATTTTGCATGACAGACTTTTATGTCATTTCTATGAAGTAAAACTAAAATTTGACAACTATATAAAATGAATCAAGAATAAATCTCCCAACTTCAACTGCTAACATTAGAAAAAATGGTGAATTCCCTGACTGTTTGCCTTTGGCACAATAAAGGCAGCTTACATCACAAGGATACTTCACAAAACTAAAATAATAATATAAAGAAAAATAAAAAAAGAAGAAGAAGAATTAGGGGGGAGGGAGGGAGAGAGAGGGAGAGAGACAGGTTAGGGGAGAAAAATACAAAACAAAAGAAGTCAGAAGCAAAGCAAGGCAAGGAAAAGCAAGCAGATTATATAGGTCACAAAGGACTAACCAATCATGATACACTCCAATTAGACCCCTATCATAAATCACTCCAAGAGTTAATTGCAGGTGAGAGGGAACCACGTTCATAACCCAGACTGGATCGGACACTAGCGATGCTGCAAAGCTTCCAAAATACGCATTCATATCCATGATGTTGCGAATTGCTGATGTCCCCAACTTTATGCCAAGGGATTTCTTATAGTACACTACCCGTTTGGCCCAAAGCTGTGTATCTGTTTCAAATGCGGCAGTCCCATTTTGAATAGTTGTCACCCTTGCAGGGATTTCAGTGAGTCTATCTGGCCAACTCGGAATGAATCCAACAGCATTTCTTTTCTTGAGGGTCGGTAATTTGATGACACAATTTTTCAACTTTAAGTACCTACAAAGGAGTGTATTTATCAATCTGGTAATAAGAAAATATGAAAAGAGAAGGTAAGAAAAGACTATTTCAAGTCACAAATTACAGATTTATGCAAATATGACAGGGATTTATGCAATGAACCTTCATGACATTTGAAATAAATTATTAAACATTCTATCATGAGGCTTACCATGCATCACTTGGATTATCATCTTCAGAGCAAAGATGGAACCCAGCTTCATTGTGATTGGAAAGGCAAGAATCCCCAGAAGGCTTTTTCCAGACAGCAGTGTTTCCATCAACAGTTATCATCTCATAACACAAGGCCTGAGCTGCAGCCTGGAGGTCAGCCCACTCTTTTTCCTGCTTGTGCCACTCTACAGGTGGGCCAGAGATAACTAGATATCCTCCTGGTCGAAGCAATCGATCAACCTCAATGAAGTACATCCCACCTGCAAAGCCAGTTTCCCAGTTCTGATCAAAATAATAAAAAGATTGTGGAGAAGATAGATTATGTCACAAGAAAAGCAAATCCATAAAGAAAGAAAGAAAGAAAAATAAAAGGAAAGGTACAGCTGTTGCAGAAGGGAAATATGGAGAAGGGGGCAACCAACCATAGGCAGTAAATGGGATCAAGCACCGAGAGCAGTGCACAAGGTCAAATGCAGATGCAGGAAATGGCAACCGGCGAGTGCCTAGCATGGCAACAAAAGTGGGGACTCCCCTTTCAAGTGCAAACTGTATCTGTGCTTTGTGTGAATCTCTTGGAGCAAAAGAAAGGGTTAAAATGTCCTCCTTAAGCATGTAACCACCAAAGCTTGCAACCTGCACAAGAAATAGACCACGATCTTAAAAAACATGACAAAAAGTGAAGAATAACAATACAAATCTGGACGTAAAAGAAGCAGAATGATGATACTCTTACCCCACAACCCATGTCAAGAGCTGTCCTCAAGACACCTCCGCCTATAGGAATATACTGTGAGAGTTTCTGAATATATTGTACAGCACCATCGGGGAACATTGTGCCACCACCAGGGAAAATGAAGTATGGCCCTTCTTTTCTCATCCATCCCTGATGGCCTTTCCTATCAGCAATCTTGTTATGTGGCATGTTTTCATGCCATATCTGCAAATAAAATAAAGAACATGTTAAGACATATGGGCACGATTGCAGCCTATCTGCAGCAAGAGCAGGATATGTATGATTGCTTGAGGTCTTTCGTAAGTTTTTATCACTGAAGGCATCAAAATCTCCGACTATAAGATAAGTTTACAATGCCAATTATCAAAAAGGGTAGGACCAACAGGATGCAGTCTGGAAGCAATCACAAATCCATTCTCTAGGCGAAAGATCAGCAACTTATCTCCATACTGTAATTTGTACTAGGAACATCTTTACACATTGTCAATCAACTTATCTGCAGCCAAGTGATAATTCATGAAACATTTCCATTGGCCAAGCATCCACCTTTGAAACTCATAAGACAAATCACATGAACCTTGCCTATAGGTAAAGACATGACCATCCAGCTTTGACATGGACAGAGAGAGCTATGATCAGCGACACAAACTGATAGGCTTCACCATGGTGGACCATGAATTGGATGCTAGTGCTTTCAAATCCTTGACATCTTAATATCCAATGATTCTAGGCCTCCAACATGTTCTATTTTCAATACAAATATGAACTGTTGTTTCAGTTTCTTCACAAGCACCTAGCTGCAGGCGACGAACAGATTGGTTAGGGATGTCATTTTTTGGGGTTACTGTGAGAGGCTCACTGGACCAAAACACACCTGATCAACAACAATCCAATTGCTGGTCCAAGCTCATGGGTCAAGGATCCAAAACTATGCATACTGATCTCTTGGCATGCTTGTTGTATCTTGCCATCTGAGTCAAGGCCAGGTCCTGTGAAGCATGAGAGGGATAAACTAGGGTAAACTACGACCAGGGTGAATGCAACCACAAGGTGGATATGCCTACCTAGACATCAAAAGACAGACACCATCAATGGAAAGGGTGACACGGGCAACTAGAGTTGCCTGCCATGCCATTCCAATGTGAATTAGGCATTCTACAAAAGGGTTTAGAGGGATACAGAGTCGGCTGTGTAGCATCATCATACGCCATAATCCAATGGAACTAGATTAAAATGTTCTTTGGTCCACTGTTTTTGGTGTATTAGCCGGATAGCATTCCACACACAACAAAAAAGTTGAAATCTTTAACTCTTAAGTTACATTTCGATGCACAGCTGGAAGGATTTCCTAACTGATTCAAGTAAATCTTACACTAACCATCAAACCTCCCCAGCACTTCCAACTCGAAAGGTGAATAAAGATAAGAAATTCCCACACACATTCTCAAATCTGTAAATGCCAAGGATATATCAACCGTCGCTTTCACCGGCAACGTACCTTGTGCAAGCTCTCGGGCCAACGAACAGGAATCTGGTACCCGGCGGGAGGAGGGACCAAGCAAATCGGCACCTCCTCCGGCACCGGGCAGTGCCGCTCGCGGTAGAAGTTCATCTCCCTGCTGAGATGACTGTTTCGACGGGGATCCTCGCAAGGCATGTGATCAACGGCGCCGGGCGGGCAGGAGTCGATCGACGGCAGCTCCCGCCGCTGGCCGGAGTCGATCATGGCCAGGAGCCTCTGGCGGTTGACGCTGTTGACGAAGGCGACAGGTGGGCCGGAGGCAAAGGAGAGGGAGTCTCTGAAGCGCGCGACAACAAATGCGAAGAAGACAAAGAAAGCTAGGAGGACGACGGCGCAGATGAAATTGGGGCTCCACCATTTCCGGCCGCTGTTACGCTTCCCCAGCGCCATGGCGGGTCGGGTCGGATCTTATCGTAGCGTTTCGAGCGTCAGATCGCCAACTGAAGAGATTTTCCAGTTTCCGACTGTAGCGTTTCCCTGGCGGAGGGGATGGATTCTGTCGGAAGGGAGTGCGTTTGCCACGAGAAATGACCTCGCGGCGTTGTCGGATTTAGGCTTTAATGTTCAACATTCATTTTTATGCTGATGTGAATGGATAATCAGACCCGTGCAAAAGGCGTAAAAAGCTATCAAGGAATTATCTTACAGTAATTCAATAGTCGTTTGATGCATGATTCTAAATTAAACGGTCAGATGGCAAAGATTTGAATGGCTTTGGCTGGGAGGGAAATTGGAAATGTTGTGATACAGTGATTTTAAGGGGATTTTGATGTTTTGATGCCGCTGCGTTGGCTGACGAGGGAGAGCAGCGAATCGAGGTGAGACGCAGTCGCACGGTTGGGTTTTTAATTTCTAGAATTTGTGTTGTTTCAATTCTCTGATATTGTATTTGGTGGTGATGGTCACGTGCAGCGTAGAACACGGGTTTGCGATTTTCACCGCCCATCACCTGGAATTATGTTGCTGTGGTTCTTGCATTTTATGTTTGTCGGTGCCACGGTTGAGGTACAGGTTACTCGGATCTCTAAAATCTCAACGTTAACCATAGTCCAATCCTAATTTTAAAACCTATGCTCTATCTCAAATTCACTAAGTGGATTGCGTTGAATTCTGATTGATTAAATAAGTTAAAAATGACTATTTATTTTCAACATTCAATAATATTTTAAATAAAATTAATTCATTAAATACTTAAATTTATATATCTAACATTAAACAAAAATTTTAAATCCAAATAAGATAATAAGTTTATCAAGTAACTAAATAAAATATAAATTTAAATAATATTTAATTAGGTCCGAGGAGATTTTCAAAAAGAACATGGAGATAAGAATGAAATTAGGAAGATAAAATCAACTAAAGAAAAATATGTTTGTACTAAGAATATAGATAGGGATCATGAGAATAATATGAGATTCGCGGGTCATTTGTGCTTCACAAAAGAAATTTTAAAAAGAAGGAACAATATAATATGAATTATGAGAAGAAAAAAATATATAATTTTTAATTTTATACTTAATAATATGTAATTTGGGCACGTTTTGGGTTGAATAATCCTTCAAAATGTCAGGTTAGGTAAGGTAGGTTTCAGATTGGGTTACCCTTAAAAATGTCGAGTTAGGTCGAGCGGGTTCAGGTAAACCCAATCCAAGTTGCACCCCTACGCCTCGGGGATCATAGAGACTAAGGCAATACTATAACAAAAATAAGCAAAGGCAACCACCCCAATGCAACTGTTTTGGGCTTTCCTGCATTAGGCATCAAAGATAGTCATTTGTGGCTGCATTAGGCTCAAACACAGTCATTTTTTTGTCGTATTTGGTGTCAAACGTAATCAAATTTTTGGCTACGTTTGATACTAAATGCAATTGAATTTTTGTTGCATTTGATACAAAATGCGGCCGAATTCAAGTGATTGCGTTTGCCACCAAACATAGCCAATGGGTGGCTACATTTGGGAGCAAATGCAACCAACATGGGTCGAAGGCGTTTAAGCAAATGCAACTAACCCATGTTGGCTGCATTTGTTGCCAAACACAACCACCCCTATTCGGCTGCGGTTAGTAGTGCAGCCAAATTGTCGGCTGCGTTTGGTATGATAATTATAAAAAAAGAAAAAAAATAAATATGAGAATTATTTAATATGAATGGTTAGAAATATGAATAGTTATACAAAACTATGAAAAAAATTAATGAATGTGAACTACAAAAAAGATCTTTTTAGGATTTTTATGTAATTGAAATACAATAATAAAAATTTATTTTATGGATTATTAGAATTATCTTGCGCTGTATTAATATTTCAATCAAATGAAGTTGTTTTAGGTTGGTTGCGTTTGCTCAAATGCAGCCAAATCACATTCAGTTGCGTTTGGTCAAACGCAGCCAACTAAGTAGTTGCGTTTGAGCAAACATAGCCAACCTAGAACGGATACATTTCCTCAAACACAACCACCTTTTTGGCTACCTTTGGCCTAATGTGACAAGGCAGAAGTAGCCAGCTAGTAGCTAATTTTGTTGGTCGCATTAGGCTTAATGCAACCAAAAAGTTGGTTGTGTTTGGGTTTTTTTTGTTGTAGTGCAAGCACGTGTATGCCAACACGTGGCTTTTAAAATAATATAACTTATAAGAAAAAATATATAATTTTTAGTTTTATAACTAATAATATACAATTCATGCGGGTTTTGGGTTGGATTACCCTTAAAAATGTTGGGTTAAGTCTTGCAGGTTTTGGGTTGGGTTTTGTGTTTAGAAAACTAAACTAGATAGGTCAATTCAACCGCTCCGACTGAGAATCGGCCACGACACTGGTCGGATTGAAGTCGATCACTAGTTCTTCTTTTTTTATATATAAAAAAATTAAAAAATAAGTAAAATATATTCATATTAATTTAAATATACTTATTTAAAAATTAAATTCATTAATTGATGAAAAATTAATAATTAATTATAATTATAATTATATCATGTTGACGTCACCAGATTACCTGGTTCACTTCATTAGTCAAACTTGAACTGGGCACTTAAATGGTTTAGCTTGCGGTTTGATTTTTCAAAAATTGGTTGGGTTACCCTTAAAAATGTCGGGTTAGGTCATATGGGTTTGAGTAAAC
>JAYJMB010008782.1:5503-114008 GCA_036873735.1 Pouteria campechiana
AACTTTTATGGTAACAAAAACAAAAATATTTTAATATTTGGGCAAAACAACCATAAACGAGAAATAAAAAATCACTTAAATGCTCCATCAAATAAGCCCAAAAGGTTGATACCATTTACTTTTACTATACATGTAATTTATATTTTGATATCTATGTCATCAAATCGAAAATGATAAGACCAAAAGTCATTAGGAAAAATAGGAAAAATGCTTTGGCTTAGTGAAGATATAATTTAAAAGCACATAGATGCCATTTCAAAATTTTAAATGCGAGGAGTCTTCATGCTTCACAATATATTTGGATTTGTAAATGAAGTTTTCCTTACTAAATATAATATATCTATAAACTAATAAAATGTTGATAACCTATAAAACATCAAGTTATTGTTTCTCAAGATGTAAGTTATGCAAGATTTTAATTTTAGTTAAATTAAAAAATCTAATTATCTTTATAGACTATAAAAATTTTAAACTATTCTTCATTTAAAATTACAATTTAGAATCCATAATAAACTTTTTCCATAATATTCATCGTAAAACTAATAATTTGAGTGCTTTTTTTTAAAAAAAAGAAGATATAGTTAATAGCATTAAGAAACCAGTCAATTACCAAAATATGCCAACGTACCTTTTATAGCTTTTTTATTTAGATAATTAAGTATGAATAATTGTGATGATATGTTATAAATAGATTTTTTTCTTTTTAATAAATTTATATTATAATCAAGTGTAGATATTTTTAAATATTTAATATTTCAAAAGATAGTTTTTAAAACATAAAATTTGCCCTCCATCAAAGGGTATTGGCTCCTCTATTACTATTAATCATAGGATTAAGATTTGATTCATGTTTCTTGAAAATTTACAATAGTTTGTTATTGCTTTGCTTTTACACCCATTCAAACAAATGCTTAAGTGTATTTGTACTTAACACTTTTTACTTATTGCAAAAGCAAGGAAATTATTTAAGTTTTTTTTCTCTTAACAAGCGTAGAAGAATATAAATAAAATGAAAGACACAAAGTTAGATTGAAATGAGTTCTTAATAAGATTCAAAGCGTAGGGATATGTGAGAAACAAAATGGAGGAAGGAAAAATTTATACTACAAATGTTTGTAGTGGAGGCCCATTATAATTCAAGGGTGTTTTTGGAAATTTAAATAAGCAATTTGTAGAGTTTATTTAGATTTTTTAATTTTATAAAAATATTAAAAATAAAATAGATGTATAGGTGAAATGCAAAGTTGAAATATATTTTAAATATTTTTAAAAATAAAATTAAGTTTAATAGGCTTATGAAAGTCCATGAAAGTGATTGGTGGGCTTTAATGTAGTTTAAGCACTTTTAATCAAGTTTAATAACTTGCTCTATTAAATTCTTTAAAACACCAATAAATTCAGCAAAGTTTTTTTATGGACTTTAACCAAATTTAATATAATTTAAAATTGCTTTTGTGAAACATGGATAATCTCTAACAAGCTTTAATAGATTTTAAATGAGTTTAACTATGTTTTGTTAAACTCTATAAAACACACTGCCTCTATTTAATAAAATTTAATGGGCTTTAACTGGGTTACAATGAGCTTCTTGAAAACTCAATTAAAGCCTATTAAATGTTGCATTGTTCAATAGGCTTCAAGCATGACATTTAATGAGCTTTAATTGAGTTTAAAAATCCATTGAAACCTAATTAAAGCTTATTAAACTCTATTAAACATAGTTGATGTTTCACAAAATTTCATAGATATTCACAGAGTTTAACAAGGTTTAACCTAATTTAATCAACTTTAGCAAAAAAAATTAAAAACTATTAAAAATGATAAATTTTGGTAAAAGGATGATTTTACCCTTTGACAATCAAAGGAATCGTTGCCATAGATCTCTGATTTAATGAAGATCCAAAGGTGAATAATGAGTTATAGCAAAAATTTGCTACAACTCATTGAAGTGTAATCGGTCCCATGCAGGAAATGTTAATAGCTTTAAATTTTTTTTTTTAATAATATTATCTTTGAATCCATGGACTCTCCGAAACGCACATCAAATCCATCGTCAATGAACGCCCAATGCTCCTCAACTATTCAAATATTCCTTTCCGGAATCGACGTTAAAACCCAAGATCCATTTCTTCAGAGAGAAAAGGGATTTTCAGAGTCTGATGTTATGGGGCTTATGGTTTCGAATCCCAATCTCTTGAACCAGAGCATTGAAAAAGTATAGAACCTTTGTTTGATCTCACCCACAGCATTTTAGGAAGAGATGAATTTGTAGTTGAATTTCTCAGCCAGACATGGTTCAGATGTAATCTGTACAGGTGGGCCACCGATGTGACCTTTCTGAGGAGCTGCGGCGTAAAAGATAATCACATTTCAAAAGTGATTGGGAAACATTCAGAGTGGTTTCCTCCAGACCCGATAGGTTAAAAGAGACTGTGGAGATGTTTAAAGAAATGGGGTTCAAACCATTTTTAAACTCATTTACGGAAGCAATCTGCACAATGGTGGGATTGAGTCCTCTGTCATTGAACTTGAAATTCAGGGTCTGCAGAAGTGTGGGGTGGTCGGATGAAGAGATACTGTCAGCTTTTCGTAAGCATCCGGTTACAATGAGGCTGTCGAAGGAGAAGATTAAGAAAGGTATGGATTACTTCACAAAAGACATGGGCTGGGGTCCTTCTTACATTTCAATGCACCCCACGCTTTTGTGTCTTAGCTTAGAAAAAAGGATCATGCCCAGGCATAGGTACCTTCAATTTTTGGCTTTGAAGGGTTTCATCAAGAAAGATAAGATCTTCCTTAACAATTTTTTGATAAGTGAGCAGCAGTTCTTGGATGAATATGTGATGAGGCACCAATCAGATTCCCCTGATATGAGGGTCTGGATGGGCCAAAGGAACTGAATAATAGAAATGCTTGTTTAGGTCTATACATTCAAGCTGATGAAGCTATGGTCGACCAGTGCATATTGACGACCTGTGGTGTACCAAATAATCAGAACAAAGGGATTTATGGCAATCCGCTGCCTCTTCCTATAATTCCCAGATCAGTTTGACAAAGATTGCGAAGGTGATTCATGATATGAGTTCAACCTGCAAGCTGTTTGTTTTCCAAATGCAATCTTTATGATGCGGGTCTAAGCCATACCTTTTGATATTTGAAACTTAAGGATATAGGAGCATGGGATTGCCGGAGAAGTTCTTTCTGGGCTTCACTGTACTTGAATTGCATTCATGTTTCCTCAGAAACACTGAGAGGTATCTGAAATTCTTGTGAAGCATTTCACTTGGAGTCCAGTATATCTTTTTACTAATTTTATAATATTGTGAGTAGGCAGTGCTTCTTGGACATGTAAGTGGCGCAGCACTAGTCGGATGTTTTATCATTAAAATTTCTATGATACATGGTCAGATCAAAGGAATTAGATGTCAGTGAAGGACAACTACGAGGTAAAGTAAACGCCAGCATTCTGTTTGTAAATTGCTGGTTGGCTTGCATGTGTTTCAAAGATTTTTTGACTCAATTGCATTCTCATTTATGAATGGAAATTTCCCTTTTTGTTTAGAGTGCGTCTGGCCCCTTGAGAGTCAGAATTGGTGGTTCACTTTTAGAAACTCATGAGTCATTTTTTAGTTTATTTGGCCCCCTTTCTTCCAAATAGTGGTTTCCCAAGTCTTTTTTAGCTTCTCACTGCTGTGAAGTCTTTTCAGAAGCGTATTTTACTGTTCTCACTTCCACGAAGTCAACCTGAACTAAGAAGCTAGTTGTTGATTTGGAGTCTTTTTGTTTCCAACACCAACTCCGTGGAAACTATTTCTTGTAGTTCACGTACAGGGATTGAATATTAGGAAATTGCTTTTTTAGAGTGATATTTTCATCCAAGGCACTGAGCACACTTTATTTGCGAATTTGGTTTCAGTTAATCTTCATCGCTGGTTGTTGTGTGTAAAGAAGTTGCTGCAATGTGGATTCCTGCAGGAATGTCCATCTCTTTATAGCTCATGGCCTATATATTTTTCCAGCCGCATGGTCCATTGTCTTCACTTCCATGAATCGTAATCTTGCTTTCACTGTCAGAAAAATGACAGTTTTTGGTGACGTCTTGCACAACTCAGATAATTTTTTGTCAGTGATTTAGTTAATCTGATGGTTCTGGTTGGAGCAGTGGTGCATCTAAGATGGCAGTGTTTTTATTATGATCTTCTTATATTTACTTGCAAAAGTGCTTGTCAAGACTCTTGTGCTATAAGAAGATCTAGTCCTCACCCGAGCCGCTACCAATCATGGGTTTCAATTCCAAATGATTGTTCAAGTGGGCGGCTACAAGAAGCATGGTTGGGGGACATCAATATGAGGAAACTCTCAATCCTTTTGCTATATTCACCCTTGTAAATTAGAGCCTTGTAATAATCATTATTATACTAATGCATTCTTATTGCTCCGTCCTCTGTGATTTTTCCTTCATCATTGAAGGATTTTTTCTTTAATGTAAATATTTGTTTTTTTCTATCCCCTATCAATGACAATGCCTCCGAAGACTGCCAATAAGGTAGTTGGAGCTCAAGCACCCTCATTTGGCGCCAAATCTTTCATCTCACAACCTCCGCGAGCGAGTACTTGAGACTGTTTATAGTTGTGAAAAGGTCCTAATCAAAACTGATAATAGCTAGATAAATATTCTCTTTGGGTGAAAAATAAACCACAATTGTTGGATGAAAATTGCTTTCCTTCATAATACACTTCCATAGAATTTAAATAAACAAAGTTTAACAACTTCTCCTAAACTTACAACTATAACTGCTAATAGAAGACTTAAACAACAAATGCAAAATAATAGCTAACAAATGTAAACAAACTTTTTCCTATTCCTAAGCATATGAACATTGGAAGCCATAATAGACCAATGATATAATTTGGATTAGCTCCACTCTTATGCCACATACTTTGGGTTTGGTTTAGGAAGACGGTAGGAACAACATAGCGGTTTATCAATACCCCCTTCTTTCACTAGATCCTTGTCCTCAAGGTTCATATTTATGAATTTGTCTCTCTTTTCTTGAGTGTGCATGAAGTAATATTTTGGGTTGTGATTCCATTGAGTCTTAAGTTTCTTCATCCTTTGAATATTCATTGTTGTCTTCTAACAGTAAAAGTTGTGGCCCTTTACACCTATGACTAGGTGTACATTTCTCACCACAATTAAAGCATAGCCCTTATGCCCTTCTCTTTTGTATCTTGTCCCAAGTGAGCCTTTTCATAGACAAAGCTATTGTGAATTTTGTTGGAGAAGGGGAGTCAGCAATGGATCGATTGAAAGGTTGTGTGGCTTTCCTTTGACGGATCAAAGGCTTATCTCTCATCCCTGCAAGGCTAATAACTTCTTTCAATGATTTTAGCTTGAATATTCTTATGCCATCAGCTATTTCTAGTTTGAGGCCTTCCATGAATGTCCCTACCAAAGCTTTTTGTGTCAACCCTATACCCGATTTCCTGGTTATTCAAACTATTTTTGATAATCACGTAAGGAGCCCACTTGTTTAACCTTTGACAATGCTTCATCAAAGTCCTCATATTCGGTAGGACCAAATCTTGCCTAAAGTTCTTCTTAAAAAATTTCTCATGTCACCTCCTTGCCTTCTTCCTTATAGGACCTTCTTAACCATTGCCACCATTGATTAGCCTTAACTTCCAAATGGGAAGAGGTGAAGCACACTTTTTGTGATTCAAAAGTGCCTTGATACTCAAAAAATTGCTCCACTCTTATGAACCATTCTGTGGGGTCATCTCCAGAAAATCAAGAGAACCCCAATCTAGCTAATTTGGAAGAGAGCAATTCCCATCCTCCTTTAGAGTTGTCTTGAGATTCTTCTCTTATGTTACGAGAATGCCTATTAAGAGAGTTTGCATTGAGTTTGAAATTGTTGCTGGTAGATGCAGCTTGGTTAGAGAGGACTTTGAATATTTTACTAATGGTGTCTTCTAATTAGTGTAACTTATCAGATACACCCATCTCCACTCGATCAAGGTTATTTTGGAGTCCTCTAAGTTTAGCCTCAATCATTTCCTTATTTGTTGCCATAATAACCAAGCTCTAATACTAATGATAAGGTACCAATCAAAGCTAATAATAGCAAGATAAATATTCTCTTTGAGTGAGAAATAAACAACAATTGTTAGATGAAAATTGCTTGCCTTCATAATACACTTCAATAGAATTTAAATAAACAGTTTAACAACTTCTCTTAAACTTATGACCATAACTACTAATAGAAGACTTAAATAACAGATGTAAAATAATAGCTAACAAATGTAAACAAACTTTGTCCTCTTCCTAAACATATGAATGTTGGAACTAAACAACATTATCCCTTATAACCATAATAGGCCAATGACAAATTTTGATCAGCTCCACTCTTATGCCATGTACTTTGGGTTTGGCTTAGGAAGATGGTAGGAACAACATGGCAGTTTATCAAGTTGGAGCTTATTTGGTGAGGGATGATAAATCGCTTGAGTTGATAAACAACTGACCTCAAATGAACAAAAATTGTTTTGTACAATTGAAATAATTGGCTTAAAATTATTAAGCTGTGCTTGATTTTAAGGCCATGAAAATTTTAGGTATGTGAATTTCAATTTTTATTAATCTAGTATAGAGTATATGTCAATATAGTTGAATTTTTGGGGAAATTTATTATAAAAAAATGTATGAAATCAAGTGGATTATCCTTATTAATATGAGAATGAGGAAGGAAATAAATTAAACAATTTTAAACCAGTAGAGAAAAGTTTAAAAAAAATTAGGTAGAAAAGCATGATGAAGTGTATGCACATAATTAGTGGTAAATTCAAATCTAATTGAAAATAAAGAAATTATTCAATCATGTGAAATGATATTGTTAATATGTGCAAAACTAATGTTGACATGTGGATTATAAGGAGGACAACCCATTAGTAGATGGAAGAAGATATGATGGAAAAAAACCAAAAATTTAAATGCACAAGTACATGTATGCATAGGCAGTAGACTACCAAGATTTTTAGGTTATAAAAGATGGCTTTTGCCATCTTCCCAATTGTGTTTTCCCGAAAGAATGCCCTGCTCACATCCCCAAGCATTTCAAGCCTTCTTCATTGATGATTTCAGCCCATTTCAGTTGGGATAAATTGTAGGGAGTGCTTGTAAATGAGATTTGCAACCCACTACATCCTAAATCCCCTTGATTAAAGTATACTAAGACTGCAAAAATTCAACAGGGAGCTACTATGGGTGGGTGGGACCCACCATGCAATTCAACAAATTAAGATAAGGGGTTTAGTAAAATAGATTGTTAATCATATTTACATAACTGTTTTATGGAAGTATAGCAGAAACATTGTTGTTGAATTAAGCTTAGGTTAACTAGGGTTTTGCGGGATTTGCAAATAATGATTATGGGCTATGATTAGTGTAAATGATGTGTAATTATTATTTAATTGAATTAGAATATCAATTAATGTAGATGAGAATTAAATTTAGCAGTGGAACATTGATGATAGAGGGATGATACCTTGTTGCCCACTAACTGTTTGGGCCAATTCCATTAAAATTTGGCTAAGTAATTAAGCTTAATTACTTATAATTAATCATGGCTTAATTAACATCCTAATGTAGCAGCTAGTGGGCCCAAACAAATTATGAATTGAAGAGAATCAAAGTGGATAGCTAATGTTAGATACAAAACATTGAATGTGGTTGTTTTAAGCAGGTAAACAGGTGTTTTAAATTTGATTTGATTTGGTCAGTGTAAATTCTGGTTTTTGGGCATTGAATGTTAATGCATTAGGACATGCCATATGATGATTTAAATGAGCTTTATTTACTTGGTTTAATTATTTTTAATATTTTAAGTTAGCGTGTGTAATTCGCATTAAAAAAGGATTGAAAATAGATTGTCAATTGCATGAAAAACAAAACATGTACTGATTTTAATTGTTTATTAACTACCCTTCTTGAGCTTGATTAAAACTTGATAAAATAGTCGGATTTTGTGAATCTAAAAATATGTAGTCATTTTCCATACATTGAATAAAAAATCTAAAAATCGTAATAGAAAACTTCCAACATTTGATGGTCCAAAAAAATGAAGGAAGAAAATACCCCAAAATTCTTTAGCTGCCCATTTAACCAATTTTTGTTAATTTTTGTATTTTATTTTTTGTTCACTCAAATTAAGTTATTTTGACCTAAAAATTTTACAAAAATTCAATTATATTCTTTTTCATCTATGAAAAAATATTTTAGATGAAACAAAGTTGGAAAATTTTGCATATAATTTTTATTTTTATTTTTGTATTTTATTTTTAATTTGCTCCATTTAAATTATTTTTAACTAAAAATTGGTCATAGAATTTTGATACTATGTGGAATCTACAAAAAATTTTTAGGTCAAATGGAGATTTATAAACTAGTAAATAATAATTTTATTTTAAAATTTATGTATATGTATTTTATGCCCCTAGAGTGTTGATAAATTTTGAATTTAGTGCCTAGTTGGCGTGGAGTCCAGTGTGGCTCATATATGTATTTTATGATGGCCATGGGGCCAACCTGTGTCCGCCATGTGGCGAAAAGTGGTCTGGTTGGTTAGTGAGCTGTCGTGTGAGCAGCCGGTGCGGTCGGGCGTTGTTAGTGGCCTAGATGGCCTGATTGCTATGATTTGCCTGAGTAGCTTGAGTAAGTATATTTATGGAGAACTGATATTCTTGTGAGGCAACGAGGGTAGGGTGCCACTGGATACAGTAGTGTGACTATGTGGGCGTAGCAGGCTTCTAGCTGGGAGTGCCGGGATGGACCTGACGCACTGAAGAGTGAAAGGGTAGTATTTTAATTTGTATGCCTCCCGGGGAGGAGTGTGTGGATGGTTGAGGACTGGGTGGATAGTTGAAGAGTATGTGAATGATGGTGGAACAATGTACTAGTATAGGAGGTTGCCATGTAATATGGATTGATAGATAAAAAGGGCAATATGACGTATCGATATTCAAGTTGGTATTGACTGGTTAACTATGTATATGATATCATTATGAATATTTATATGAAATAAGTAATGAAATATTAACACATTAAAATCTTAATGAATCTGACCACTGACTAATTGTGACATCCTGCATATGGCATAACATATTTTGCCTATTTGCATCATTGTTTACTGCTCTATTTGCCAATGTCTATTACATTATTTATGGTCATGTTTTTTGCTTACCTACCTACTAAGTTTTGCCTAGACTCACCCATTTTATTTAAATTTTTAGTTGACAGGCTAGAGAATGGAGCCCAATAAGGTGTTGGCTCTCGCGATGGGACTAGACATTAATCACACCAGAGCACTAATTTATTTTGAGATGTATAATAATGTTTAATTGTTAACACTTGTGGATATGCATAAAACATGTATTAATAATTAGGTTGTAGAGCATGTCATATTATTATGTGGTTACATGTGGTTTGATAGCCAGAGTACTAAGTTCTCATCGATCTTAGTCTATGGGTCTTGTGGTGATGTGTGTTATGGACGCGACAATTATATAGTTTGTATAGGAAATGGTAGGGCCTAGAGGCGACCATATTATATTTGCATATTTAAGGGTATTTATTATATAATTTTTGTGGTTTAGCGTATTGTATACAAGACAACAGTCGTAAATTCAGGGAGACTGCCGAAATTTTTTCTGAATTTACCACTAATGATGCTCCAAGGAGGAGGGCCATTACAGGTGGTATCAAAGCCTGATTTTTTATAATACCCAGAATGGTATAAGTGTGAAATAAGGTTGTTAAATCACTAAGTAATGACATTCTTAGACTACATTAGCGCATTTTAGAAACATGGGGGAGTGTTAGTCTAGTAAGTGAAGATGAAAATTTTATTTTGAGAAATCAAACTTGAATAGATGTGTTTACGTGAATATATGATTTTGAAATGCAATGTTGTATAGTGATGGTGCCTAAGAAGTGAGTAGATAAAGGAAAAGCACCTATGGTGGAGGAAGAGCCACCAAGGTAATCTACCCATATTAGAACCCCAAGTGTGGTTATTAGGGAGGCTCAGTTAGATGCCTCAAGAGAAGAATGTCAACTTGCTCGGGGTGGTGGCTCAAGACTAGCTTCTAATGAGGTAGAAGAAGATGTGATCCTTGAGCCTAAGGTGAGGCGACAGCTGGGGACAATGGAGGAGCCAATGAGAGTAGTACTACCAATATTGGGAGCCAGACTAGAATTTGCCGCCATGATGGCGATGGTGGCTAGCCTCACCTAAAGAGTACAGGATTTCATAAAGGCTTAGTAGAAGTTGGCATATGATTCTATTCATATTGTTGGACCGACTTGGAGGCCAACCCGTGTGCTAGAGTCAATAGTGAAAGTAGGTCAGACTTCGCAGATTCACCCAGGTCCAGGACTAAACATGAAGGCCTTTCACAATATAAAGCCTTCAGTATTTAGAGGCCAGAGCGACTACAGGGTTGTGGATAACTGGATCTCTGGGATGGAGAAGGTATTCACCTATATGCAGTGTCCGAAGGAGCATAAGGTGTTGTATGCTGTCTACCAAGTAGAGGGCAAGGCTGAATGCTCGTAGAAGACAGAGAGAGTGACCTAGCTAGCTACAAGAACTAGTCTGACATGGGAAGAGTTTAGAGACAGGCTCTTCCACCATTATGTACCTGCCAATGAGAGAGTGAAGCGGATGACTAAGTTCATGACATTAGTGCAGGGGAGGAGATTTGTGGTAGAATATGATGAGTAGTTCCACTCCTTGGCATGATTTGTACTATGGGCCCAAGTAGACTCTGCAGAGGCAGCTCAAAAATTTTAGGAGGGTCTACGATGGAGCATTAGGTAGAATGTGGACCTTTTTATACTTACTAGATATGAGGATATTCTAGAGCAGGCTCAAATAGCTAAGGGAGAGGAAGAGGAGCGCCAAAAATTTCAAGAAAGGCAATGCACTCGAACAGGTGACTCAGGGCAGAAGAAGAAGCCCCATACTGAGCCGAGTAGTGGAGTCACCTCTAAGAGGACAAGTCATCATTGTGGCCAGCCCGGACATATCTGGCCGCATTGTCTTATTTTAAAGAGAGATGGAAGGAAGCCTACTAGGAAGACCCCTATTCGGTCTAGAGAGCAAAGCCAGATAGCTAACTAGCCATAGGGAACGAGCAAAGGAAACTGATTGTTTGCTATCAGTGTGGCGAGTTAGGCCACAGTAGATTGCATTGCCCTACTATTCAAAGGAAGAGTGAGAGTTCTAAGGTGCCTTCCTAGCTTGAGCATGGTGGCCCACAAATGGGAGGCCGAGGTCGTTGGACATATGTATCACTAGGGTGGTAATTTGCAAAGCAAAGACCCCAGACTATGGTAGTTATACAGGCTACTATAATGTAAGAGGCATAGGCAATTGATTATGTGGTTACAGGTAATCTCCTCATCTGTAACTATATGGCATATGACTTACTTGATCCAAGTGCTTCCTAGTCTTTTATGTCAGTTGCATTGTTCATAAAACTGGCTTATCTACATATCTCATGTATCAATTGGTAGAGGTCTCCACACCGCTAAAGGCAGTTAGTACGGTCTCAGAAAAATGTTATGATATTCTGTTGGTAATTGAAAGCAGATGTTTTATGCTGATTTGATAGTATTAAACATGGAAGGATTAGATATTATATTAGGGATGGATTGGCTAGCTAAGCATGAAGTCAAGATAGATTGCAAGACCAAGCAGATGATCTTAAATAATCCTGATGAGATAGATATCACTTTTCAAAGTTCATCTACAAGAGAAGTTCCCAAGCTGATTTCTGCTATGAGAGCACTCAGTTTAGTGCAGAAGGGGCATGAAGCTTATTTGATTTCTGTCATAGATGTGTATTCTGAGCACAGATTTGTGGAGGATATCTTAGTTGTGAGAAACTTTCTCGATGTGTTTCCAGGAGAGTTATCTGGATTACCTCCTGAGCGAGAAGTCAAGTTTAGTATTGACCTCCAGCTTGGGGCAGAGCCCATATCCAGAGCACTGTACAGAATGACACCAGTGGAATAGGTAGAATTGAAGGTACAGTTGCAAGAGTTGATAGATAAAGGATTTATCCACCCTAATGTATTACCTTGGGGTGCTCCCATCCTGTTTGTGAAGAAGAAGGACGTTAGTCTACGCTTATGCATTGACTACCGAGAGCTCAACAAGGTGACGATCAAGAATAAGTATTCATTGCCTTGTATAAATGATTTGCTTGATCAGTTGCAAGAGGCTACTATGTTCTTAAAGATTGATCTTTAGTCAGGCTATCATCAGATGAGGGTTAGGTCAACAGATGTGCTGAAGATTACATTCAGAACCTAGTATGGACACTATGAGTTCTTAGTAATTATATTCAGGTTGATTAATGCTCTAGCAGTCTTCATAGATCTTATGAATAGGGTGTTCAGGCCATATTTAGATTACTTTGTGATTATATTTATTGAAGACGTCTTGATTTATTCCAAAAGCAAAGAGGAGCATGAAACTCACTTGAGACTGACATTACAGCGTTTGAGAGAAGAAAAACTGTATGATAAGTTGAAGACATGAGACTTCTGGATGAAAAATATAGCACTTTTAGGGCATACTATATTAGGAGATGGTATTTCCGTGGACCCACATAAGATAGAAGCTATGGTGAACCGGCCTCGACCAACTACAGTGATAAAAGTTCACAGTTTTTTGGGAATAGTGGGTTATTACCACCGATTTGTTCAGAGATTCTCTACTATAGCCTCGTCTCTTACACAATTAACTTGTAAGGGAGTGCAGTTCAAATGGAATGATCAATATGAGGTAACATTCTAAGAATTAAAGAGGAGGCTAGTAGAAGCTTCAGTTCTCAAAGTCCCTACAAGATGAGGTGGATTTGTAGTATACGGTGATGCATCTAAACATGGATTAGGGTGTGCATTGATGCAACATGAAAATGTTATTGCTTACGCATCACACTAGCTGAAACCTCATGGGTGTAGCTACGCCACCCATGATCCGGAGTTGGTAGCTATTATATTTTCCTTAAAGATATGAAGACATTATCTCTATGGTGAAAAGTATGAAATATACATAGATCATAAAAGCTTGAAGTACATTTCATCCAAAAAGAGCCAAATATGAAACAGAGCCGATGACTTGAGCTACTAGAAGATTATGATTTAAATATAGATTATCATCCAGGCAAGCCAAATGTTGTGGCAGATGCTTTTAGTAGGGAGTCTGGTAGTAGTATGACATATCTACTTACATAAAAAAATGAGCTATTTGAAGAGATGAGGCAAATGGAATTGTATGTGGGAATGAGAGGGCTAGTGGCACAATTATGTTAGTTATCTATTCAGTCCACTTTGTTGGATGAGATTCACACTGCCCAGATGAAGACTACAAATAAGGAATTTCAGAAAGTGAGAGAGAAAGCTCAGAGTGGTGGACTACCTGATCATATTATTGGTGCTGATGGCATTCTGAGATACTAGAACCGGCCTGCATTACCTAAAGGTTCTGCTGTGATACAGAAAGTGCTAGAGGAGGTACACTACTTACCTTATATCATCCACTCAAGTAGTACTAAAATATATCATGACTTAAGGTTACAGTATTGGTGACATGGAATTAAAAATGATGTGGCTCAGTATGTGGTAAGGTGTCTAGTATGCCAAAGGGTGAAGGTAGAACTTCAAAGGTTTGTGGGTTATTACAGCCAATTGAGATCTCATAGTGGAAGTGGATAAATATCAATATGGATTTTATTACAGGTGTTCCCAAGACTACAACTAGTTATAACAGTATCTCGGTTATAGTGGACAGGTTGACTAAGGTAGCCCACTTTATTCCAGTTCGCACTACCTATACTGCCGAGAAATATGCATGGATTTATCAGAAGGAGATAGTGAGAATAAATGGTATGCCCAAGGTCATCATTTCTGATCATGGATTAGTGATTACATCTAAGTTTTGTACAGCTCCGCATAAGGCTATGGGTACACGTTTAGATTTCAGCAGTACATATAGCCCCCAAATCGATGGGCAGACTGAGAGGGTGAACCAGTAGATAAAGGATATGTTAAGAGCTTGCATCCTAAAATGAGGCAAATCCTAGAGCCAGTATCTTAATTTAGTGGAATTTACCTACAATAATAGCCATCTGTCCAGCATTGGTATGGCTCCTTTTGAGGCATTATATGGGCGTAAGTGCCAATCACCCCTATACTGGTCAAAAGTGAGGGAGATTGCTATTATAGGGCTACAAATGATTGCAGATATAGTTGAAAAAGTAGCCCAGATCAAGGAGAAGATTCGAGTTGCCCAGTCTCGCCAGAAGAGTTATTCAGATACACGTCGGCGGGACCTAGAATTTCAAGTGGAAGACCAGGTCTTTCTTAAAGTGTCACCTATGAGAGTGTGGTGCGATTTGGCACCAAAGGCAAGCTAAGCCCTAGATATGTTGAGCCATATGAGATATTGGAATGGATTGGCAAGGTGGCATATTGCATTGCATTACCACTTTCATTGAGCGAGATTCATAATGTGTTCCATATATGTCATCACTACGGAAGTATGAGCCGTATTCTTCTTATATTTTGGTGCCAGAAGAGGTACAATTAAGTGAGAATCTTTAGTATATTGAACAACCAATCTGTATCCTAAACAAAAGAGAAAAGCAGTTAAGAAATAAAGTCATTTCCCTAGTTAAAATGCAATGGAGTTATCACTCGGAAGATGAGATTATGTGAGAGCTTGAGGATATGATGCGGTCTAAATATTCTCATTTATTCATCTAAGTTTCGAGGATGAAACTTTTTATATGGAGGGTAGAATGTAAGGCCCTAAAAATCTTAGGTATGTGAATTTCAATTTTTATTAATTCAGTATGGAGTATATGTGAGTATAATTGAATTTTTGGAGAAATTCATTAAAAAAATGTATGAAATCAAGTGGATTATCCTTATTAATATGAGAATGAGGAAGGACATAAATTAAACAGTGTTAAACTAGTAGAGAAAAGTAAAAAAAAAAATTAGGTAGAAAAGCACGACGAAGTGTATGCACATAATTGGTTGTAAATTCAAATCTAATTGAAAACAAAAAATTATTTAATCATGTGAAATGATATTGTTAATATATGCAAAACTAATGTTGACATAAGGATTATAATGAGGACAGCCCATTAATAGATGGAAGAAGATATGATGGAAAAAAAATCAAAAACTTAAATGCACGAGTACATGTATGCATGGGTAGTAGATTACCAAGATTTTTAGGTTATAAAAGATGACTTTTGCCATCTTCCCAATTGTGCTTTCACGCAAGAATGCCCTGCTCACATCCCTAAGCATTTCAAGCCTTCTGCGTTGATGATTTCAGTCCATTTCGGTTGGGATAAATTATAGGGAGTACCTGTAAATGAGGTTTGCAACCTACTACATCCTAAATCCCCTTGATTAAAGTATACTATGGCTACAAAAATTCAACAGGGAGCTGCTATGGGTGGGACCCACCAAGTAATTCAATAAATTAAGGTAAGGGGTTTAGCAAAATAGATTGTTAATCATATTTACATAACTGTTTTACGAAAGTATAGCTGAAATTTTGCTGTTGGATTAATCTTAGAATTAGAATTGAATTAGAATATGAATTAATGCAGATGAGAATTAAATTCAGCAGTAGAACATTGATGGTAGATGAATGATACCTTGTTGCCCACTAACTGTTTGAGCCAATTCCATTAAGATTTGGCTAAGTAATTAAGCTTAATTACTTATAGTTAATCATGACTTAATTAACATCCTAATGTAGCAGCTAGTGGGCCCAAACAGATTGTGAACTAAAGAGAATCAAAGTGGACAGTTAATATTAAATACAAAACATTGAATGTGGTTGTTACTGAATTTAATTGCAATTCTTTAATGTATAGGGCTATGATTGTGAGGAACGATTAAGGATTATTTAAAGGGTGTGTCCCAAGATTAAGAGGTAGTTCAAATTACAAACTAAACAAGGTAAGTAGATGTTTTAAATTTGATTTGATTTGGCCAGTATAAATTCTGATTTTTGGGCATTGAATGTTAATGCAATATGACATGTCATATGATGATTTAAATGAACTTTATTTACTTGGTTTAATTATGTTTAATATTTTGAGTTAGTGTGTGTAATTTGCATTGAAAAAGGATTGAAAATAGATTGTCAATTGCATGAAAAACAAAACATATACTGATTTTAATTATTTATTAACTACCCTTCTTGAGCTTGATTAAAACTTGATAAAATAGTCTGATTTTATGAATCTAAAAATATGTAGTCATTTTCCATACATTGAATAAAAAATCTAAAAATTATCACAGAAAACTTCCAACATTTGATTGTCCAAAAAAATGAAGGAAGAAAATACCCCAAAATTCTTTAGCTGCCCATTTTACCAAATTTTGTTGTTTTTTGTATTTTATTTTTTGTTCACTCAAATTAAGTTATTTTGACCTAAAAATATTCCAAAAATTCAATTATATTCTTTTCCATCTATGAAAAAATATTTTAGATGAAACAAAGCTGGAAAATTTTGCATATAATTTTTATTTTATATTTTTGTATTTTATTTTTAATTTGCTCAATTTAGATTATTTTTAACTAAAAATTGGTCGTAGAATTTTGATACTATGTGGAATCTTTAAAAATAATTTTAGGTCAAATGGAGATTTATAAACTAGTAAATAATAATTTTATTTTAAAATTTGTGTATATGTATTTTATGCCCCCGGAGTGTTGATAAATTCTGAATTTGGCGCCTGGTTGACGTGGAGCCCAGGTGTGACTCATATATATATATATATTATGATGTTCGTGGGGCCAACCTGTGTCTGTCTTGTTGTGAGAAGTAGCCTGGTTGGTTAGTGGGCGGTTGTGTGGGCAGCTGGTGCAGCCGAGCATTACTATTGGCCTGGATGACCTGATTGCTATGATTTGCTTGAGTAACTTGAGTAAGCGTGTTTATGGAGAACGAATACTTGTGAGGCAATGAAGGCGTGGTGCCACTAAATACAGCATTGTGGTTATGTAGGCCTAACAGGCTTTTAGCTGGGAGTGCTGAGATGGACCTGGCGCACTAAAGAGTGAAAGGGTAGGTTTTGATTTGTGTGCCTCCTGGGGAGGAGTGTGTGGATGGTTGAGGAGTGGGTGGACGGTTGATGAGTGTGTGAATGATGGTGGAGCAATGTACTAGTATAGGAGGTGGCCATGTAATATGGATTGATAGATAGAAAGAGCAGTATGACGTATGGATATTCGAGCCGGTATTGACCTGTTAACTATGTATACGACATCATTATGAGTATGTGTATGAAATAAGTAATGAAATATTAACACATTAAAATCTTAATGACCATGACACTGATTGACTGTGACATTTTGCAGATAGCATAGAATGTTTTGCCTGTTTGCATAATTATTTACTGCTCTATTTGCCAATGTTTATTACATTACTTATAGTCATGTTTTTCGCTTACTTGCTTACTGAGTTTTGCCCAAACTCACCCATTTTATTTAAATTTTTAGTTGACAGGCTATAGAACGAAGCCCATCAGGGTGTTGGGTCTCGCGACGGGACTAGACATTGATTACACTAGAGACACTACTTTATTTTGAGATGTATAATTATGTTTAATTATTAACAATTGTAGATGTACATAAAACACATATTAATAATTGGGTTGCACAACATGTCATATTATTATGTGGTTACATGTTTTTGATAACTAGAGTACTGAGTTTCCATCGATCTTGGTCTATGGGTGCTGTGGTGATTTATGTTACGGAGGTGACAGTTATATAGTTTGTGCAGGAAATGGTAGGGCCTAGAGGTGACCATATTATATTTGCATATTTAAGGGTATTTGTTATGTAATTATTGTAACTTAGCATATTGTATGCAGGACAATGGTGGTAAATTAGGGAAGACTTTGCTAGAATTTTTTCTGACTTTACCATTAGTAACACTCCAAGGAAGAGGGGCATTATATCGATGCAACTAAAAATGAAATGCCGATAATGGATAAAAGATTATGATAATATAGATGAAATAAATAATAAAAAATTTGTAACCCAATTATGTTTAGTTTTGCTGATCTACTTTATTAGGCATTCTAATAGTGATTCGGTTTATTGTTCACCCTAAATTGGTTGGATCTAAAATTTTAAAAATCTTTAAATCAATAATCCAACACTATTTGGCTAAATTAAAAAATAGAGGGCCCAATATTAGTTAAATTTGTAGATTTATACTATTAAAGACTTCTGGAAGGAATTTGGATGCATAAATCTACATCCAAGAATTTTTTTTATTTTGGAAATTAAGTGATATCATAAAATCTGTTTAGCAAAATAAAAGATTAATAAGCGGAAAGACACTTTTGCAGGTGCTTACCGCTCGTCCAACAAGATGGGATTAAAAAGCCTTGTTATAAGTTCTTTCGTACCCAACTTATTTCTTAGGGTGATTTATTTTAAGTAAATAAGCCATAACCTCCAAAAATAAGCCAAATGAAAACGCACTTGGTCGACCATGTGATCAACTCTACCACTCCAAGAATTTGTTACCATGGTCATTCTTCGAGAAAAGTAAGAAATGATAAGGTAGATACTTACTAGGTCACCACCTATTCCTTCGGCTAACACCTGCATAACCTTGTACATGAACAAAGGCTCCTAAGGTTGAACTTTTTTTTCATTGGTTTAAATGAGAAAATAATTGTATTTAAGCGATTTTTCTATGATTTTAATAAGTCTTAGTAGAAGAATATGGTTCAATAATTCAGTAACTTAGATTTTGAATATTTGATGCACAACTTAAATCCTCATAGTTGTCCTAATCGGCAGAGTTAATTCCAATCACCTTGACTTGGGTTAATTACAACATACTTTCAAGTTGATTTTGTCAATCTGTGACTTCAAGTCTTCAAATCATAAAAATATTTGAAAAAAATATTTAGAGATGAAATTCAAGAGCATTTTAATTTGTACAATCAAATAAAAAGTGCATGGCAGGTAAAACGAAAATAGTTGAGATGGATTCTGCAATTATAAGGGTTCAAAGGGATGCATTAAAAAATAAATACAAAGAACCAAAAAATTCGTCAATGCCAGAGGAAACGGACCTGTATAAGAAAAGTATTACCATTGATATTTAAAGGAATCCCAGCAAATCTTTACCGTTCTCCCCTCTGCGAGAGCAGTTGGACTGCAGGGGTGAAAGATTTGAAACGGATGAGTTGCCTGCGTCACAGGTTACTCTCATCTCTACTCTCCATTAAATAGGAAGGATTCAGAAATTGTAAGTTCGCATCTAAGCCATTCATCTAAAACTTTTTTGGTGATATTTCTTCATGAGAAAAAGAGAAGGAAATAGAGAAGGGAGGAATATGTTTCATTTCCTTCAGCACAGAAACCTTTTCCATTTCAACAACATCCAGGCTCGGAGAATCCAATCCCTTCAAAACTCATTTCGAGAATGCCATTCTGAGAAAAAACCCAGCCTTCTTCTGTCTTCGAATACCTTCACTTGGGTTCTCCCCAAGAAAGGGCTTTGACAATCTCCAAACGGTTGAAACACAAGATCCTAAAGAATCCAGATATAATCCATAGATTCCTCGAATCCCATGGATTCGACAAAACGCACATCAAACCCATCATCAACAGATGCCCAATGGTCCTCGATCATTCCTTTCCTGAATCTACCTTAAAACCTAAGATTAAATTCTTCAAAGAAAAGGGATTTTCGGAGTCTGATGTTGTGTGGCTTATGGTTTGGAATCCTCATCTCTTGCATCAAAGCCTTGAGAGACGTATAAAACCATTGTTTGATCTCACCCGCAGCATTCTGGGAAGAGATGAATTTGCAGTTGAACTGCTCAGCCGGTGATGTTCTGTACTTGTTCTCGACACGTTGGCCACCCATATGATCATTCTGAAGAACTGTGGCATGATGGATTGTTACATTTTAAAGCTGCTTAGGAAATATCCACAGGTGTTAAATGCCAGCCCCAGGAAGTTTTTAATGAGATTGTGGAGATGGTTAAAGAAATGGAGTTTGAACCATCGTCAAGTTCATTCATGGAAGCAATTGTGTCAATTTTGTGCTTGGGCCATCTGTCATGCGACATGAAATTCAAGGTCTACACAAGTGTGGGGTGGTCAGATGAAGAGATACTGTCAGCTTTCCAGAAGCATCCCATTTGCATGAGGCTGTCAGAGGAGAAGATTAAGATTATGGATTACTTCACAAAAGAATTGGGCTGGGGTCCTTCTTACATATTGATGTGCCCAACGATTTTGTCATATAGCCTAGAGAAATGGATCATACCTAGGCACAAGTTTCTTCAGTTTTAGCTTTGAATGGTTTCATCAAGAAAGGTAAGACCTTGTGTACAAGTTTCATGATAGGTGAACGAAGGTTCTTGGAGAAATATGTGATGAGTTACCAATCAGAGGCCCCTTATATATGGAAGATTTACAAGGGTCTAGTTGGGTCAAGGGGACTAAATACCAGAGATGGAAAAGATTGTAATTTTTAGTAAATTTTAAAGATTGGTGAAGTTGCTATGGAATTGCTTGTTTGGATATGAAAATTTCAAGCTGCTCTAGTTGACATATTGTCCCAAATTATCAGAACAAGAAATTTATTGAATCCTCTGCCTCTTCTTATAGATCCCTGATCAGTTTAATGAGATTGTAAAGATGGTTAAAGAAATGGAGTTCATCCCATCAACCTGTTCTTTTTCCAAATGTCATCTTTATGATGTGGGTCTGGGCCCACCCGCTTGAGACTTTTAATTTAGAAGCATATGGAACTGGAAGCTTGGGTTGGTCAGAGGCGTCATTTCTATAGCCTTATGTGGAATCCTTAAATTGCATTCCAGTTTCTGGGAAGAGATTGAGAAGGGTCTGGAATTCTTATAAAGCATTTCAGACACGGGTAGCTTTTTGCCAGTTTTGGCTTCAAAAGGTCTGATTGATAGACATATGAAGTTATCTAGTTATATCATTGTAAGCATGCAGTAGTTCTTGGAAATTTCAGTGGTGCAGCACCTGACGCTTGATCAGACTAAAGGAATTGGGTATCAGTGAAGGAAAACAGTGAGTAAAAGTAGATTCCAGCATTCTGTTTGTCAATTTGCATTTCGGGTTGTTTTTCTTTCAAAGATTTTTGTCCAGTTGCATTCTTGTTTGCAGATGAAAATTTTCCTTTTCTTCAGAATGCATTTGGCCCCTTGAAAGTCAGTGAATTGGTGGCTCACTTTTAGAAAGCCATTTTCTAAGTGTAATTTGGCCCCCTGACATCTGAAAAGTGATTTTCCACATTTTCAATTCCTCACTACTAGGAAGTGATTTCCAAAGTGTGTTTAGCTATTCTCACTTAACACAAGTCAATCTTAGCCAAGGAGCTAGTTCTGTGATGTGGAGTGTTTTTTGTTTCCAACACAACACCTAGGCAATGATTTCTTGGAAGTTAGTTAGCGAGATTTGAACATTAGGAACTTGATTTTTCTAAGTGATATTTTCATTCTAAGGCACTGAACGCATTGTTTATATGCAAATTCTAAGGGTGCAACTCGGGTAAGGTTGACTTGGGTTTTAGTAAACCCTATCTCTAACCCTATTTCTAAACCCTCAACCCTAACTCTATTGTTCAGGTTTGGTTTGAGTTTAATTCAGGTTCAATCTGGGTTCGGGTTAAGCTTCATGTTACATATTGCTTTCATTTGAAAATTTTTTATAATTCATATTTTATTTTAAGCAAAGCTTCAAATTATCAAAACCTAATCAATTAAAATAGTATGTAATTAAAAAATGATGCCAAAATATCTCCAAAAAATATATAATTTAAAGTAGAGAAATTAAATGTCACATTGTCAATTTATAACTTTATAAATATTGTAAGAACATAACAAATTTTCATAGAAAATAAAAAACTAAATTTGAAATGTAATTTTTACATAAATAATATTTAACAATATTGGGGATGGACATAAAGACATATTTTTTAAAATCTGGTCTAGGCATAAGGTTTATTTGCAAAAAGCATATATTAAAGAATATACATAGTCAATTAGAGTTGTTTTGGGGTTTTTTTGAGTTGAGTTTTTTTAAACCCTAACCCTAACCCCTAACCTTATTTAAAATTGGGTTGGATTATACCCGATTTGAAACACTTGGGTTTTCAAAAACCAACGCTAAGAATGTTTTTTTCGTATCAGGATTGGATTAAGCCTGGCCCAAGTTGCACACCTAGCAAACTCTGTATTTTTTAACCTTAATCAACAGTTCTCATGTGTAAACAAGGTGATGTAATGGAGATTATTCACTTCAATGGCCATCTCTTGATAGCACGTGGCCTAGAGATCAATTCCATGCATGATCCTTTGTTGTCTGTTCCATGAATTGCAATTATGCTTTGACTGTCAGGAAAATGAAATTTGTGGTAACTTTTTGTACAATTCAGATAAGATTACTTTGATTACAGGCTGTTTCAGAACTGACCACACAGTACTCCCGCCATCTAAGTGTAAGAGCAAGGATGGGATCATGTGGGTCGTTCCAGTATGTAGCCCATTGGTGACGTTGTATGGTAACGTATATCTGATGTTTATGTAAGACTTACAAAGGGATTTTGTTATAGGAATATGCCATGCCTAATATCATCTTGTTGCCTAATATAACAACTGTGCCAAGATGCCATGTATATGCGATTAACGTTCTAGGTGCGGTTTAGAAACCAAAAAGTGAAGCCATAATTTCTGTTGATAAAAAATGGTGATTTCCAAAAAATTTAAGCCATAATTTCTGTTAATAAAGAGTGGCGATTTATACCGTAGATAATCTATAATTGGGACTGGTCACTTAAGAATGTCAAGCACTAAGGGTTTGGCAATTTAGGCAGTAATGAATTATAGAGTCTGACATATAGGCAACTAAACAGTGATATATCTAAGACAGCATTGTTTTGTTAGATGGTGCAGGTCAATGACTCTGTTACTAGTGAGCTTTGGCCAAAGATTTTGTTCTTTTGCATTGTGATGCTTAAAAAACCTTGATTATGATTCTCTTCTATTTATTTCCAAAAGAGCTAGACGAGACTCTTGGGTGTGTTTGGATTCACTATGCGCCTGCGTCTTAGGGTGTGTATTAGAGGCAGACATTCTATTACATAGGAAGACAAAATGGCAAGATGAGTGGTGTGTAGTTCAGTGTGTATCAAAAAAAGTAAATAAATGATTGAATAAATATAGCTAAATGATTAAAAAATAAAGAATATATTGGCATAAATGATTAAAAAGTAAAAAATATATGTGAATAAATTATTTAAAATATAGAAATAATAATTAAAAAGTAGGGATAATCATTAAAAAGAAAAGAGTATACTGTGTGTTGGAAATACCTATTTGGTTGGATTGCAAAGTGTAGCTTTATGGAGGACTACACACCCTAATGCACAGGTGTAATGATTCCAAACACTAATAATTTTCTAGTCTTGCTACAATTGTTTTCAGCTTATGCTTCAAATTGAAGCGTAAATATGGTCTAGCCAAACGTTCGTATTATTATTGATGACCTGGAAAAAAGATATTATCATTTTTATTAGATATATTAATTTTTTTAAGAATTTTTTTGGTAAAATAGAAAAAATTAGAAAAATTAAAAAAAATTCAATGAAACTGTGTAATAAATTATTATAAATGTAAATATATAATTTTGGTAAAAAAATAGATTAAAAAAGCCACCATTATATGAATAATGAATGTACACATGAAAAATGCATATAGACTGACAGAAGGAGTGTAAATTTTAGCAAAAATAATATTATATTAAACATTACAACTATTATACTAAGTCATAGACATACAAAAAAATAATAATAATACGTGATAGTGTTTTGAAAATTAAAACTAAATAGCAACTCTTACCTTAATACCAAATAGAGTGTCGTGCAGGTTCCTCAAGTTCATCATCATCTTGTTGATGTGTAGACTCATACTCATATGAAAAAGGAAAGCTAAAAAGGGAATAAGGAGCCGATGAATCTACTCCACTGTCTAGGTAATTTGATGATGTATACCTATATGGTTGGATGTAATATGAGGTCGAGTTGAGCTGAGATGGATATGAAGAGGGCTGATATAATATATTGTTGATATTCCATCCAAAATCATCTAACTATTCATATGGATATAAATTTGATAAAGGATCTAGCCCATAGGAAAACTGCTTTCTGCTACCACTTAAATTTACTGATGTCATGCTACTTGTAAGTGTGTTATCTTCAATTAGCTCCTTACTCATCCTAGTTTCAGACCTTCTCTTATATCGTTTGATCGGAAGACGTGTATTGTGATCCTCATCTTGTGTAGCATGCATATACCCTTCCTCACAAGTAAATTGGCTAAATGGTCTTTGACTCTATGGGTATGATGAGCCATCTTCACCAATGCCACTACTACCCTCACCACTACTATCATCATCATCATTATCACCACCACTACCAGTATCATTGTCGCCACTCTTTTTTCTTGATGACAAAAAAGTACTCGAGACTTACCGAGACATTTGTGAGGCTCCCTTAGTAGTCGACTGGGTTTGAGATTTAGATAATGGATTAAATACCTCTTTTAGGGTCCGCTCTCGATATAGCACCCCTTCTACATCCACACCCTGTACACTGACTTCTTAGGCAATAGCTTCTGCTGACACTCCATTTTGTTTATCTAAATCTTTTGATCGCAACCATTCATATAATGGATCTTTCCTGGTATCATCCTCCTCCATGTGTGCATGTTGCCCAATTATCATCAAATTTAAAGGGTCATCGGGCTCCTTATTTTCCTCTCGCAGTATCCTCTCTCGTAGCCTCATATTATAATGATAGAAAACTAGCTTCTTTAGCTTTTCATACCCTAGTCTATTCCTTCTCTAGGTATGGATGAGAGAGAATATATTCCAATTTCACTTACATGGCAATGAAGACACCATTTGACTTAGAATTTGAACTGCTAGTAGCATAAGTGTTGGGGTTTCCATGCCATATAAGTTCCATCATTCACCTATAATCAATTCAAGACTATGTGCCTATAATCAATTCAAGATTATGTATTAGTATTTGTAAATAATATATAAATATACACGTGTAAAATGTTATGAGGTTTGGAAATAATTACATATAGGGTAATTCTCATGACTGTAATTGAACGGTCACTACCTTTCCAAATATCCCCTACGCTTCGTGGAAAGCTGTCAACTGTTGGAACATTTAAAAGGATCAATCTTTTTTATTTATCACATTAAATAAAATAATGAAGTGTATTCGGTGAATATCATAAGTAATTTACTTCAGTCTCAAAGTCATCGATATTGGGTGATCGGGAAATAACTTCTTATACTTGAAACATTGCCCCATTTAACTACATATCCGCCTCAAGACCATGCTCATAGTGGTATTTTAGGTTTAAAAAATACACTACGATAATAAAATTGTAATTCAGACATGTAAGAAGAAGATACATAAGAGAAAACTACAATAATAAGATTGCAATTCATATGATAAAACTCACCAGTTGCATGTAATAAATGATAGAGCATGTTCTTCCAGCGATCTTCTATGATGGCGATCACCCACTACCTGCCTCTCACATCTTTTTGTATAGACTCCTTTATAAATTCAAATGCCTCATACAAAGAGTCTATATTTGGATAAGTCTCATTATCAACCACTCTCAAGACTCTATATATGTGTTCTAGAATATAGAACACCGATTCTACTTTATCCCAAAAGGAAGCCTTCATAACAATCCTCTCTACCTCCATCCCTTCCCTAGTGTGTGCATATATAGAATTATGTCATATATCAATGTTGAATGCTATATTGAGTGTTTGTTTGGCATGCCATAGATTATCTAGTGTAATATAATTCGTGGCAAATCGGGTCTTACCTAGATATATAATCTCCCTCCTATATCAAATGTCTCATGAAAAAGTGCCTTCACCCAACTATAGTTGTAGATGAATTTGGTAATCTATTGACCATTCTCTATCATACTATGAACACTTGGTCATCGACCAATATCCTTCAAGATGAGATCAATACAGTGTACCGTACAAGGAGTCCAATACAAAGGCAGTTTCTTCTTTAAAGTTTTTCTAGTCTTCTTAAATGTAAATCTATTATCTGTGATAATTTGTACTATATAAAAACTTAAGCCAAGGGATTCATTCTGCTTCTCAATAATCTCTTAAATATAAATTGCATCCTTGATATGCTTAGATGCATCCATAAACTTATAGAATATTGTAGTGCCACTACAATACAACATGAAGTTGATGATACTAAGCTTTATGAGGCTAGTTTACCCATTACACATCATTGACAAATCATATGTTTCTATGTATGAGTTATTCCTTTAATCTAGTCCTTCATTTTTGGTCCTCCTGATCAAGATATGTTTCCAAATCTGATACTCTAAAGAAGTTGGGACACCTTCTTCTTCCATTTGTGTAGCATGGATCATATTCTTAAAAGCTACAGTATCCGCCAAGTATAGAAGAACACCATCATAAATAATGAATCTAGAGACATGAGTTTCAAGATTCTTTACATTATTTTTACCCTTCTTGTATATTTGAGTCATCTTCTTTTGCAACCCACCAGCCTATTCATACAACTTTAGCTATGATCCCCTCGTAGATGATATACGACTTAAGAACTTCTTCAGTCTTCCCTTCTGTCTCCCTCCATCCAACCCTCCTTACCTACTTCCCTTACTAGCTTCTCTTGTAGAATCATGAAAACTAGGTCTACCCCTTTCCAACCTAATCAACTCCTCTCTAGCCCGTTGCTTTGCCCTACTTGCCTCCATAGCCTGCCTTATTTGCTCTCTCTCATCTCCATTATCATCATCACCCTTATCCTTACCCTCATCAACATCATAACCATCCAATTTGGCTACAATCTCCTTCTTTCTACTTTCAAAATCTTCTGATAGTAGTACCCAATTGAATAGCCTCTCTTATAAGTGCTGTAACCTCTTTAGGCATCTCAAGACAATTTTTAATATTACGACTACTCCAAGCCAAGTGTTGTCTCAATCTTATGATCCCCCCAACTTCATAACGTGCTTGTAGTAGTTGCATTCAACTTCAAATGGGTTGCCTGGAACCGATTTTTTATGTTCTTATGCAAAATCGTTAGGCTTGGTCTTGCTGTCTTTACTCTCCTGACCACTCTTGTTTGTTGACATCTTCAAATTTCAACCTAGAATATATCAAATCAAAACAAATTCATTTTTTCTTTCCACACAACATACTCTTGAACATGCAAATTTTCACGATGTATGCATTAAATAATGTCTTAAAGGACCCTAGACATTCAAAATTAATCAAGAAATATATTTACAAATTTTAGAAAATAATTTTATTTTTTACAATTATTTTAAAAATAATTATTTAAAAATCCAGTATAAATTTAAAAATTATCATTGGTAATTTTTTTATTATATTTTTAATGTTATAATACTACCAGTGAAATAACACAATATATATAAATTTATTTTTTACTTATTGAATAAATAATTATAATTAATATTAAAATATATAAAAAAATTGCTAAAAGTTACTTTTTTCAGCAGATCTAACATCTAATCTATATATTCATACATAAACTATGGTTGATTTGAGATAATCAAATGATTTGGAAATTTTTTTTCAAGTCTCCAGTTTATCCCAGATCTCCACAAATTAGACAGATTTTGTTACCTAAATTAGTATAAATCAAAGCCATAATGCATTATACGTTGCAAGCATTCAATTTTCAATAAGAAAATAAAAAATAGTATAAAAATTGATTTTTAATACCTTAGCCAATTGTGGTCTTTTGGATGGAAAAATCCAACTTCGATCATAAAAATATTGTTTATCTCATGCTAAATCAAAAAAGAGTCTTTGTTTTTTCTAATGGAAGATAGAAATGATGATTTCGAGGAGGAAAAATTGCTTTGGGGCGGGGGGGGGGGTGTGGGGGGGTGGTTGAAAGAGGTCATAACGTCTGAATGACGTCTATTTACCTCCAAATCGATATTATCAGTGCTTTTACCGATAATATCGCGATATTATCGATAAATGCACAATAATATCGATAAGTCGCCGATAACATTAATAATGTCTGAAAAATTCCAACATTATCATTTTTAGATGGGTTTTTTTATCAATGATGGGGAGATCGATATTATCGTAGATAATATTATCGATAATATCAATATTATGTTCATTGGTCTAGCCCTTCCCTTGTGAATTCTCGATTTAATTTCGAGGAGGAAAAGAGGCTATGGGCATGACTATGCATGCAAGGGATTTTGCTTGCATGATATGAGAGCTGTGTTCGTATGCACCATGGAAGTGACTTGCAAATGATTCTTGCAGTTGTGATTGATTCTAAATTGTAAATTTATGAAATTAACTGAAATGTTTACACAAGGGCCTCAATAGCACTTTTGTATGTCTAAGAGGGAACTTAGATGAATAATTCAGTGCCTAAACTAGCATGGAAGCTCTTGCTTGGTTGAGATCATCCTCCCCCACTTTTGCCTATTAGTTTCTAGGTGCTAACACTATTTTCATTCCTATTGACATGAAATGCTCTCTCTTTTTAACCATTTATCCAAACAAAGAGGCCCTTAAAAGGCATGTTATATTTGCAATTTGTCGATGCATGGCCCTCTTGAACTTGCTCCTGAGCAGATATGCTGAGCTGATCTAAATCGGGAAGGCCCATACCAAGGGGAACTTGGGCTTTGTTATCACATTTAACAGAGAACTGCATTGGGAAAGGGAATTGAAAGGGAGGAGAGACTGAGAAAAGGGAAGGATCTCTTTAAAAATACATGAAAATCACATAATTTCATAACTATCTCCAACTATCTCCATGTTTAACATGCAGTCACCAATTAAGATTTGGCTTCACTCCAAGTAGGGCTAATTATCTCTAAAACAAAAATTACTGAAGTAAATAAAATCAATTAAACCACATCCATTTATTTACACGGAATTTCTAAATTATGAATCTCGGGATTGAAGTATTTCATCGCTTTTGACAAACCCAATTCACCATTAAAGTTACATCCTGTGCATTGACGATTCTTTACAAGGAGAGATACCGAAGCTAAAACATACAACAAGCGAAAAAGAAAAGAAAGTTTACAGTATTGCATTTACAACAACATATCCACATCTCAATCCTATCCCAGTACTCTCAACCTCCTTGAACAAGCTGTGGGTGCATTCCCTTCGACTCAAATTTTCCAACAGTAATGAGATGTTGCAGTCCTTCTGGAAACCTCTTCAATTGCATGCAATAATCAAGACGCAGATTTAAAAGACTTGGCATTGCTCCTTGCAGCACTTTCCACTCTTCTAGCTTATTTAAATACACAACATGCAATAATTCCAGTTGAGGAAACCCCTCCGCCGAGCAGACCATTTCCTTGCCAACATAAGCACAATCTAGTAATTTGAGAATCCTAAGGCTGTTTAGTTTCTCTAGTGTTGGCATTGGGTCATCCTTTAAGTAAGTCATTCGCAGGGTGAGCTTGGTGAGATTTGGAGGAAATTCATGAGGATTGGGCAGTTTCTCTAACTTTCCATGCAAAAAAAGCTTATACAGATTGTTGTGAAGCGAGAGAGGTGGTAATGTTGAAATCGAGCAAGAATCCCAAATCCCTAACTTCAAATACTGTAGTTTCTCCAGTTTGGTAATAGCATCGGACAATCCTCTACTATGTGTGCACAAATCTTCCCCCCATATTCCTAGCTTCCTTAGATTAGTTAACTTCACTAAGTAGTCCTCTATCCAGTTGCCGGCCTCTATATATGTTAGAGTCTGAATGTTATTCAAACAACCATGCTCAAGTGATTGATTGCCCCATCTTTTGGACCAGAAAGAGCATTTACTTATGTTTCCTTTCACACGTATATGGCGGAGACTTCGCATCTCCCAAATGATGTTCGGCATTTCAAAAATCTCATCTGAAGTTACATCCAGTGTTTGTAAATTGCAAAGGCTTCCTATGGATGATGGGAGGCACTTTAAGTGACTCCTTCTACAGCCAAGGTATCTCAAGTGAATTAGTGCACCTATTTCATTGGGAAGTTTTGACAATGGCACCCCATATAAGTCTAATACCCTTAGCAATTTGAACCTATTGAAAAGAAGCTTTTCTTGATTTCTTCCTAGTATTTCATCAGCTAGAGTAAAGCATAGCAAGGAACGAAGATAGGGAGTTGAGCTGTGGAAAGAATTGTACCCATGGATTCTATGATGGATGGCAAGGCGACGCGCTTTTGACGGGAGAAGAGAATGTGCATTGTCGTAGTGAACTGCAAGAAATTCATTTTCCTGGGCTTTTGCTATTGAGAGGTCTCGTATAAGATCATGCACACGACAGCTGCTCACTTCTCTGTTGCAACTTCTTCTAGCTACTTGAATAAGGCTTCGGTCAATCAGCTCATCGAGATAAGCTTCTGCAACTTCTTCCAATGTCTCCAACCCTCTTGGCTTTATAAATCCTTCAGCAATCCATAGTCGGACTAGCTTCTTTGCGTAGAACTCATGATCTTCTGCAAAAGCGCCAAGATAGAGAAAGCACGGCTTCAAGTGATTTGGCAGATCATTGTAACTTAGAACTAGCATTTCTGAGATATGAGCACTGCCTTCAACAAATTGCCATCTTATGTTTTTCAGAAATTTCTCCCATTCAGTTGGAAGCCTTGCTTTTTTGTATAAGAGTCCTCCTACGACGACAATTGCAAGCGGTAGGCCACCACATCTTGCAACAATCTCTCGTCCTACCTTGTCTAGATCTGGAGGGCATTGGTGGCTTTGCTCTCGAAATGTTTTCTTACAAAACAATTGCCAACTTTCATCTTCACTCAAAAATCTTAGCTCATGAGAAAGGCTCTGGGTATGTAAAGCTACATCGTTCCTGCGAGTGGTGAGCAGGATTCGACTTCCATTAGCTGTATTTGGAAAAGCAGCCTTTAAACTATCCCACACTCTCTCCTCCCATACATCATCCAAAACTATGAAATATCTCCTCGGTTTCAAATGCTCCAAAAGCCTCTCTTTCAACTGAATGGCATTCATCCCGTGTTCTTCGTCAGTGAGAATTCCAAACTGTTTTAGAATGCTTCGGAGAAGATCTTTAATTGTATATTGCTGAGATACGCATATCCATGCTGAACAATCAAAATGAATTTTAACAGCCCCCTTGTTATAAACTTTCCTGGCAAGAGTGGTCTTTCCCAGACCAGCCATACCTACTATAGAAACAACAAATCGTTCCGACATGCCGCTTGTCGACCATGCGACCAATGCCTGTATGTCTTTCTCCATGCCAAAAACTTCTGCGTCTTCTTCAAGTATAGGCGAAGTTTGCCTCCTTTCCTGCAGAGATTCACTCCCCTGAATCACCCCATTATCATCAATGCCGCTAATACCAAATGTCAGCCTTCTCTGGGCTATATCTTCGAGCTTCTTCTTTATCACTTCCATTTGATTTAAAAATCTACGTCGAGGCAATATATCGAAAGCGAAGAAAACCAAGAGCCGTCTTCTTCTCTTCCGTTGTGAGTAGTATATGAAAGTGTCGATTGCATCCTCCACATCATAAGCAATGTCTCTCACTTCTGCCACCCAATTCTTCACCCTATGGTCACTCTCTTGTTTTGCAGCTGCATCTTTTAAGAAGCCTTGCATCCACCTTAGCTCTCTTTCAGCCCAATCAACCTGGCCGCATGCGCCATGGATGAGAACTGCCTGTTCCAAGAGAATTTTGCCTAGTTTGTTAACGACAACTGAAACAACAGCATCCACCATTTTTGGTCTCTCTACTTTCATCAGGTTAGATTTCTCTCTCTTATCATTATCGATTGCTTTCTTACTGGGGCATTGCAGGTATGTCTCCCATTCTATTTTTCTTGTTCCCAAGTAAAACATCATCCCTTTCTTCATCCCCTCTTTTCACTCTTTCTTTTTGCTTCATTAGCAATCCAGTTCATGCCTACCAATCAGACTATTAGCATTTCACCATCAAGGCTGACCACTGATCTATCAACAACCACGCCCCCCGCCACACCCTCCACACCCCCACCCCCAACCCACCCCTCGAAGATTGTGGTCAGGTACCATTCCAGATTATCCTTTTGGGGAACAATGCAACCAAATAACAAATCAACAAAGCCAAGGCTCAAAATCCTTCATTGTAATGTGAGTAGCACGGCAGGATTGTTGAGAAGCATGGAATCCCCATTGTGCTTACCTCTCAAGCCCAAAAAAACATCACCTTCTGACTTCCGCAATGCCATCTTTATCTCATTGAGAAGCCAAAAGCTAACAAGCTAAAAGGGAATTTTCTTTCCCCAACTTGGAGTCTAGTCCATGGATGTCCCCTAGACAAGGAACGTAAACCCATTTGAGCTCTGTTGGTTATTTAGTCCCCTCGAGTTTTTAAAATTGGAAAAAAAATATCTCTTTTTGAAATTTCAAAAGCAGGTTCCTAGTTTTGAAAATTTCAAGTTTGGTGTTTTTGCCTTTTTACTAGGGGTGCAACTTGGTCATTCAGGTTCGGGT
Source organism: Pouteria campechiana (assembly GCA_036873735.1). Taxonomy (NCBI): domain Eukaryota; kingdom Viridiplantae; phylum Streptophyta; class Magnoliopsida; order Ericales; family Sapotaceae; genus Pouteria; species Pouteria campechiana. The sequence goes on from JAYJMB010008782.1 coordinate 38,216, forward strand.
TCAAGTCAAGATCAACCCTAATCCCAACCCAAGGTTTAAAATTTCAACTCTAACCTTAACCCAACCCTATTTTTAAAATCTTAATCCTAACCCAAATTCAATAGGTCGAGTTTAGGTTAAATTCAGGTTCTTAAAGTGTAGAGCAAAAAATAGACATGTATATTTTTAGAGGGCCTCTACTAACAACATAATTGCATAAATAAAGTTGATTCAATGTGCCTTTTATTCTTCTAGAAAAGCATCTATATATCGCATAATTCTAGCCTTGTGAACCTATGTTTTAACTTCCAATTGACTTGCTTGCATCTGATCAAATATCCAAGACTCCATAAAACTTCTCCACAAAACAAGATAATGCTTAATTAGGAGCTTTTGATATTATTATATAAGTTGGGTTTTGAAAAATTTATTTGCACTTAGTTTATTTTTTTCAGAAATCATACACATCATCCTATTAACAATAACAGGCTATATATAGATGAAGATATTGGGCGTTGTGACCACAGTAAAGCTATAAAAGTGAAAAGTAGAAAGAAAAAGACCTAGCCTCATTTATTTCCAAGAGAAATAAAGCCCTTTTCCAAGTCTACGCCAATCTTCTTTGTCTCACTTCTCCCTCCTTGATTTCCTATTCTTTCTTTATCTTCATCTTCCTCCTATTGAAGCTCTAACTTAAGATCTTTTGGTTTTGGGGACTCTACTGAAAACCTTAGAGAGAGCAAAAATATGTTCTTTGTATTTAGCGGCTGTTCTAGCAAAGGTTTGATTATTGTTTTGCCTGCTTGATTACAAAACAGAACAGTTCATTAATTTTCAAGACCGACTTCTCTTTGCTTACCAATCTTATTTAACAACAGTCTTTATGGAAGGTTAGTTGCAGTTGTCGAAAATGCTAAACACTACAGTAGTTGTAGTTGTCGAAAATGCCAAATGCCGCAGTAGATTTTACTAGAAATGGATTTCTTGTTTCTAGTAGAAATGGGTTTCTCGTTTAGCAGTTTGGCAGGCAATCGGAATCAATTTCCTATTTGGCAGTTTAATAGGCAGACAAAATTGATTTCCCATTTGGCAGTTTCTAGTTTCCACTTTCCAGATTAGGGGTGCAAATCAGGGGCCGGTCAACCCGCACCCGACCCTATTTGACACCAGGTCGAGATAGGTTTTCTGGCTTGCAGGTTGGGTCGGTTCTAAAATTCTAACCCAAATTGAAAATCTGGGTCGGGATTGGTTAATGTGGTGAAAAATCAACTTAACTAGACCTGAATTGATAATACATACATATATATATATATATTAAAAAAAACTACCCCTCTCCTACACCACGCCTTAATTGCATTGCCCTGGCCTTGTCTCCTTGTCCAATGAATAGAGAGCTCCATCTCCCACTCCCGAGTCTAGCGAACCTTGGCCCCATCTCCCTGCCTTTGCTCGGCAACCATCTCCCTCACTCTGACAAATTGAAGCTCTATCTCCTTGTCCGAGTTCGACGAATCTCAACTCCATCTCCTTGTCTGAGTTCGACAAACCTCAGCTCCATCTCCCTGCATCACACCCCTAATCCCATCTACCCACTCCTTGGATCCGCTAATTTTGCTAATAAAAATCTTCTTGCAATGTAACTGCTTCATTCTATTGTTTATAAAGAAAATTCAGGTTCTTTCTTTCTTCATTTCTTAATGAAATTGCTTATTTATGAGGAAGTAGAAAAAGAGGCACATAGTAGAGGATGTTGTAGCATCCCTAAGAATAGAAAAGGAAATAGGTAATCCAAGAGCCCATGAACAATTTTAAAGGCATTTCATCTAGCCTTGTCTATAACTAGCCTTTTACCTTTTTCCAAGGATATCACCAGCAATGAGGAAGCCTCATTCGAAAGTAGGTAGCTATCACACATGAGCTAGATCTCTTACTTCTATGCAATATAAGTTTAATTAAAAGTGTCTCTATATGCATTAGAAAATATAGCTAATGAGTTGTGCTATTTCCATGTGATCATTCCCTACACTTTAATCTAGACTTTAGCCCGATGATAATGCAAGATAGTTTGGAAGTGTAAAATACTCTATTTATTTGCTTGTTACATAGTCATTTTGCTCTACTTCACATCATTGATCTGTTAAGTAAGTTTGGCTCGATTATGGTTAATTACATGATGCCTAAATCTTGCAGTGTGTGTCTCTCCCAAGTTTTGTTACCGTTGAAACTCGACAAATCCCAACTTAATCTTGTAGAGATTAGGTATTGCATTTTAATAACAACATTTTCTCTATTAAGTTGTTATTTACATGATTTGATTTATAATGAATGTGCCTGTCTGCTTGAAATATATTTTTAAGAATTTTATTTGTTGTATAATATGGAGGATGATAATGATGTGACCACGAGTGGGGGTTTGAAAAATATGGTTGTAGAAGATGTGGTAAATGTGGATGGGGATGATGAGAATGCAACAACTACTGCCTCCAAAGCTCTTAGTGTGAAAGAAAAACAATTATATAAGAGTTCTTCTAAAGTTTGGGAATATTTTACTAAGAGACTAAATAATGATAAAAAGGAAGGGGAGAAAAATGCAGGTGAACAAACTGTAACATGCAATTTTGTAAAAGGCTTTTCAAGTGTCCAAGTAAATATGAAACTAGCTCGCTTATGAGGCACTTGATAATATGTTCTTATTATCGAAGACATGAGGATAATAAGAGGCAAAATTATTGTCATTCTCATCATCTCAAAATAGTAAAGTTGGTGTTATTGGTAACTGGCAGTTTGATCAACCTTAATATAGAAGAAGGCTTGCAGAAATGATAATTATAGATGAAGATTGTTAAGCATGAAGGCTTACTAAGATCGATTAACATGTTACAGTCACAGTTTAAGTGAGTTAGTAGAACAATAATTGCTAGTGATTATGTAAATATTTATAAGGTAGAAAAGAAGAACTTATAGAAGAATTTTAAAGAAAAAGTTTAAGGTGTGTGTTTGATTACAAATTTATGGACTTCTATAGCAAATGATAGTTATATGTGTCTTACAACACATTACATTGATGACAAATGGAAGTTAAATAAGAAAATTATTAATTTTTATTTCCTTCCGCCTCCACACACTGGTGATGCCATTGCTAAAGTAATTGAGGATTGCTTGTTAAGCTAAGAGTTAAATAGGATTACTACATTAACTGTGAATAATGCATCTACAAATGATGTAGCTCTGGAAGGGTTGAGAAAAAAATTAACAAAAAAGACTTTTTAGAAGGTTAAGGAGAAAGTTTATATGTTCGATGTGCAGCACATTATTAATTTGATTATGTGGGATGGGCTACATGAAGTAAATGATGTAATTTGTAGAATTTGAAAATGTGTTCATTATCTAAGAGGTTCTCCATCAAGAGAACATACGTTTAAATGGTGTTATATGAAAGAAGGAATCACTGAAAAAGTTGGCTTATTGTAACAAGTACAAAAAGAGGACAACAAAAATAGAACAACAAAAAGATTTGTCATAATGAATCAAATAATTTTTATTTTTTATTGATTGATTGTCCTCAATTGATTATACTTATTGTGTACAGTAGAAAATTGCATATTCATATCCCAGACCATAGGTGGTCCTAATTACATCTCTACAATGAGAGAAAACCCTTGATTAAAAGGAAAAGTACAATGCATCTTAAAGACCTAAGAATAGAATACACTCTCTTAAAATAAATATGTGTTGTCTTTGAGATTACCGAGCATATATTTGATGACTTAATATTTAGGAGATCGCCTCAAGTTAATAGGCAGATAGGGTGACATGGTTCTAGACTAGGTTGCTAGACACTGGGTAAACCTAAAGAATGAGTATTTTAATCCAATTAGTCTGTCCTGGGTGGAATCAAGATCGGATGATTTATACTATTTAGATTATAAGAAACCATAGAGACGGTAGATAGTTCATGACCTAATTGGTATATCTCAAGGGGACTCGGGATTGAGTGATCTCTATTATGTTTAGACCTAAAAGAGATCAGAAGAAAATAGGTGACCTAGGTTTGGTTCAGCTTTCTCTCATTGCCCATGAGAAACTTAAGAAGAGTGGGTCAGGTTAACTGGATTTAGGTTAGCTTTTTCATATTGCCCATGAGAAGCTTAGGAAGAGTGGGCCAGGTTAACTAGGTTAGCTAATTTGATAAATGGTATTTGCTACGGTTTGACTTAATGACTTGGTGAGTAATGACTCAGTGACTTGGAACTAAACATAGGCTTTTGAATGGATTTGTGAATAGTGTTTGTTGAGTTTTGACTCGGCAAGTCATGACTCAATGACTTGATCATAGACTTAGGTTTTTGAATAAGTTGGTGAGTGTTGTTTGTTAAGGTATGACTCAATGAGTCATAACTCAGTGACTCGTTCTTAGACTTTAGCTCTTGAATGAGTGGTGTTTTCTAATATCTCGTGAAAAACTAGAAGCGGGCGATCTCTACCATTTTTCCTGTGAGAGATCGAAGATCCAAGTTGCATAAATTAAGCCTAATTATAATTTGAGTTAATTAAGCATAATCATGATTAGCACTAATGATAGTGATAGTATTAAATGATAGTTCTTAATTAATTTAAGATAATATCATTAGTTCCTTGATTTATGAAATATTTATAAGGTAACTCTACCATTTAAATAGTTTAATTAGTGTTTAATTAGGGTTTAATGTATCTTAAATGTTTAATCCAGCATTATCTTGTCATCAATTAATCACATTGGACCCACCATTACCATAGCATGGGCGAGACCTATGTGTGTATCATAGTGAGGCCATCACAGAGTATCTTTAGGCACTAGAGAAATTACCAGTGTCTAAAGGCTACTGTGTCAAGGAAGGCATCTGTCTCTTGAAGACTTCTCCAAACTTCTTTAGAAAATTCTCTCCCTTTCAATGCCAAGAGACGGGGGATTTATAGTTTTTCAATCTCTGGGGCAATTTGAAAATTTTAAAAAATTTTCATTGGTTGTACTTATAGGGGTATTCTGGGAAATTGGAGCTTGACTCTCACGCCTTGTAAGCACCTTGATTCCCACACCTTGAAGAAAACTTAACTCCCACGCCTTGGAAGAAGTTTGACTCCTATGCCTTGAAAGGAGTTTGACTTCAACGCCTTTAGAAATGACTTGGCTCACAAGCTTTGGAAGTGGCTTGACTCCCACAAGTGTTTTGGAAAAAAAATGAATGACTTGCATCATTTACCCATTTCTATATATTTGTGACGAGATTTCGCTTGATTGCAGTTTTTTGTCTGGTAATCGATGGCAGAGATCCGCTTCTGTTCTTTCCTGAAGACATCGTAGATCTGGAGGGGTTCATCACAAGGATCGGTGAGTCTATGATTTCTTGCCGATCATAGGTGAAATTCTGCCTGGAATCATCTGATTTTCGGAATGCAGGAGACCATTCAGTTGCAGAGCTTCCATGATCTGTTCGGGCGTCTACAGATCCTTGGACATGTTTCCATCAATGAACAGAAGATCTCTTGATGCTCTGGACTCAGAAGTTGATCGATGCAGCTCCTCCTTCTTTAAGAGCTCGCCACTAAAATCTGACAATGCTGGCAACGCCCGGAGTTCACCGCTGCTTGTCGTTGCTTTCCTCTTCGATCGTGAAATCAGCATGCCCATCGGTCGTCTCCTTATCCAACAGCTCAGCTTTCTCACTGATGTGGATGGCTCGCCTATATCGTCACCCCGCACTAGCCATCTGTCACATGCGGCCTTTAATGTCCAGCTACTTGGTATCTTCCACACTCTGGATGGGTGATCTAATTGAGTACATGCAGAAATAGCAGAGGTACTTATCATCAAGTACAAAATAAGCTATCCACGAGATCCTGTAAACCTCGCATGTGGCTTAGATAATATGTTGAATTGATTCTCAGTCTAGCGGGCTGTAATAAGTGGCCGATCCGCAAGCCACTTCAGCAAACACGACCTAAGAATTGGATAAATTGTGCGTTGATCGGAGTCACCAGCGGTGGGCTCCGTGATTTGTATCAGAATCGCATGTGACTATGTATGAAGCACCTATCATTGCTAGAGTAGTAAATACTGACTTGCTAAGAGAGACTTAAGGATCACAACCTATGGAATCTTGCCACGAAAATCGCCACCACGTGGTTGTTAAGGTCGCCACGTCGGCCATGATAATTTATCCAGGAAAAGTTGCATTTCATGATGCATACGCTGGTGACTCCTGCTAGGGATTTTTTGCAGTGGGTCCCACCATTTTCCAAAGAGAACGGAGAAGAGAGTTAACTAGTTTCTCGCGCCATTGATGACTCTCCATTCTAGCTCATCCGGCTGAAAATTGTCTGTGAAAATAACCCTTGCATATGATTTCTAGGGAATAGAGACGTTTGTTCGGAGCGTTTTCCTGCGGCTGTTTTGCTTGGAAGCCACGCGTTCAGCCACATGCATTGTAGCTGTGATACACATTGTTTTGGGAACGGAGAAAGCAGGCAGGCAGCTTTTCACACCCAACAAATCCCCCCGATGACTGGTAGCGTAGGCAACTGCAGGGACGTGTAGGCGTGGTGCCAGGCATCATCGATTATGAAATTGGGATTTTAATCCTTGGTCAAATTAGCCTGCTTTTTTAATTTCTTCATTTGGAAAATTCGTCGGAAAGCCTTCTTTCATGATCTCTATTTTGAGATTTCATTTTTAAATTCAAGCTGCTACGAGCAGCTCTTCCCTTCTATTTAAACTCGTCTCCCCTCAGTCATTCTCCCATAACCAAGACAAATTTTTGGTGCTTCAATAGGCAATGGGTCTTCAACCTTTTGACAAGTCCTCAATTGAGGACTTCAACATTTCCACTCCTATTGGGAGGATAGTAGAAAACTTACTGGCGTGAGCCCTATTGGGTTTTTCCTCCTCTGCCAGTCTTAAAGGGTTTCACTAAATTGATTTCAGCTCTCCCGAAAATACGGGTGAGCTTTATGTTTTTTCCATTTCACTCTCAATGCTTGGGACGGTTATTCTGATTTTGTCCCAAAATCTGAAAACTCCATGATTTCTGAAACCTGTGCTGCAAAGAACTATTTCCCTTCGTCCATTCGATTCTGCATTTTTTTAGTACATTTTTTCTTAATTAGCGCATAGCATGTAATACGCTCTTGCCATTTCTGGAATCCCACCATGAAACAAAAATGCAAGATGATTCCTAGAACCCACTACAAGAACACATTTCGGTCTGGTATGGGGGAGACGGTGAGCTGTTGTTCACATGTAGCTGGAAAGCGGCTCGTTGTACACGACCATGTAAACGCAGCTCCTGGCAGGCGGGCTTCGAAAGGCTAGACCCAGGCGGGCGACAGCCGTGGGCTCCAAATACGTAGCCCAGCAGCGACATCTTGACGGTCTCCGAACGCGCGGCCCAGTGGATGCCAGCTGGCGAACTCGCAATGCGTGGCCCATGAGCGTCACGCCTAACGGGCTGGAGACTCACGACCCAATACTGTTTCAGGTATGAAAAGCCCAACGATCAGGCAGGCTTAAGCTGGGCGAGCCAATGACTTGGAGGCTCAATTAAATGAGCCCAGATGGGCTTTTAAGAAATAAATAAGCAACCAAGGGTTTGATTGATGTGGCCCAGCACTGAAATTTGATGTCTTGCACTTTTAGTGGGCCCGATCTAATGATATTCCTACCATTTTGGTTAAAAATGGGATTAATTTTGGTAGATGAGCATTCAAACTTAGTTTTGCTCATCATCTAAGCAACCATTGTAGCACTCCATCTGCCATTTACGATTAATCCATTCTATGTGAGCTCCAATGAACTTAATAGGCTTTCAAGTCTTTATAGTTAGTTTTGGCTAACTTGGTTAGCATAGAATTTCAAAGATTAATGACTTAAAAATTACATCATGATCATTGTATGTTGGTGCGGCCTTGACACTTATTGAAGTATCATTCACTTTTGGCCGGCCTTTAATAAGCATTTAGAATTTTAATCTAAATTTTTAATATCTTAAATTAGACATTTCAGTCATTTGGAACGTGATAAAACTTCCTCAAGGACATTATCCTTTTGCTTTGAAATTTTGAAAAAGCCCAAAATTCATGTATTTTGTTGAAAAATCTCCAATACATGGGTTTTGCTGCAAAAAGCCCAAAATTTATGGATTTTGTTGGAAAAAAATCCTTAATACATGGGTTTTGCTGCGAAAAGCCCAAAATTTATGAATTTTGTTGGAAGAAAATCCTTAATACATGGGTTTTGCTGCGAAAAACCCAAAATTTATGATTTTTGTTGGAAAAATCCCCAATACATGGGTTTTACTACGAAAAGCTCAAAATTCATGGATTTTGTTGGAAAAATCCCCACTACATGGGTTTTGTGTGAAAAGCCCAAAATTCCTGAATTTTGCTGGAAAAATTCCCAATAGATGGGTTTTGCTGTGAAAAGCCTAAAATTCATGAATTTTATTAGAAAAATAATACATGAGTTTTGCCGTGAAAAGTTCAAAATTCCTGGATTTCGTTGGGAAAATTCCCAATGGATGGGTTTTGTTGCATTCGACCTTCTTTGCTCTTTCTTCATGTTATCATGTATCCCTTTGTTGTTTAAATGAGGAATTTACTGACATACTTCACTTCTCTTGAATTTTTTTTAAGGGTTTCTGACAAGTATGGAGCCTAACATTAGAGAAGCATCTTCTTTACCTATTGGTTCAATTAATTGTGTGGACTTTGATGATTCTCCTTTTTGAGTTGATGAGTCAAGCCACATCCCTTGTGATACTAACCTAGTCTCCATGAGAAGGCACAATGCGGATGGTCATTCGGATGATGTTAGAACATTGGCACATTCCACAATTGGTGTTTCTATTTTGGACCCTCTCATTACTGAGGCAGTTCCTTCTTCTTATGCTACCCTTGGATGGGGTATAGGAGTGTTATAAGATAATTTGAAGGAAAGAGAAGTCCCTACTGCCCGATTGCAGCATAGGAAAGTTCCTGTTATATCACCGTGTCAGAGGGAAGTTCTTGTTGCATCACAATACCCAAAGGAAACTTCTGTTTTGCCACAATGTTCATTATAGAAAAAGCAAAAGAAACATAAGTAGGTTAGTGACTCTTGACTTCAAAGTGCTGTCTACTATTATCAGGTAAAATAATTTGATAAAGGGCATTTCATCTGGTTTAATGCAGAGATTTCTTGACAAAAGCTCCCCGGCTTTGAAAGCGATAAACAAGGTCATGCCCCTATGTGACACCTTTCCATGAGGGACATGAAAATTCAATAATGTCCTTCCACTCTTCGTTCCCAACCATCTTTTGTTCATAGAAAAGATGTGGAGAGCGGTAATTTATTTGCTAACGTTTCACCCATTATGATGAGAAAGACCATTTTCGACAGCTACTTCTTGTCCCCCATCAAAGAGATGCTAGATCCTCATAAATATTCAATGGAAACCCCTTACCAAAGGGCAATAATTCTTGAGGATTATAAATTTATCTATAATGGTGAAAGAGGCAGGTTTAAAGGCACATTGTCAAGGAACAATTTCTTCGAACTTTGGGTGGAGCATATCACAATCATTCATGAAGGTACGCTTCACTAAGCTGGCATTTATGATACCATTCTTTGTACCCATAGTTTATTCCACAGGCCTATAGAGGCCATGTGTGACTTCATTCAATTTTAGTTTCCGAAAGCCAATTTCTTTCGTTTCCCTTATGGTCAGATAAGCATCACACTGTGGGATCTCAATGTCGCTTGTGGGTTGCTGGTCATCGGAGAACCCTTTGATATACATCTCCCACCAAATAAGGATTTCAGAAGGGGCAGCTTGGGATTCTGTGTTTTGAGCATAATCAGTAAATTGAAATGCTTTGGCAAAAAATTCTCTTAGATAGGCTGGGCGTAGCTGTTCGGGTGAATCTCTGATCCAAATGCCCAAGCGAAGGAGATGCTTACACTTGAAGATTGGGCTAAGTGCAATATCTAGGTTGATGAAGCCTTCCTAAGAAGCATTACTCCAGAGGAGGAGTTGGTCTTGTTCTTAATATTGTGGCTTTCAGTCATTATCTGTACATCATCAACTCATGACCACTGCATCAATCCTATGTGCTTAACTCTAGCTATCGAACTTACACAAGGGAAGAGATTAGCCATTGCTCCCCGTGTATTGTGCGATATCTATCATGGTTTGGGTGATGTCTTACATCACTCCGGACCAGTTCTATGTAACAGCTATTTTCTGGCATATTTTTTATGGCTTGGCTGGGAGTTTACTTACCTTGGATTTATGAGGTTGAATCGCCAACACAATTGCCTAGCAAAAGTTTTTTGTTGGGAAGGTTCATGACAGATATTTTTAGGAACATCTCATTTTATGAAGTGACTAACCACTTGTTGAGACCGTATAAATTCTCCCAAGAAATGTTTTGTTTGCCGCGGTCAGCAATCCTATGGGATTCGAGGTGAAGCACATGAATAGTATTTTTGGAAAGATTGATGAGTATATAATTTCCTTACAAAGTTGCTTACTTCATCTTTAGGATGACTTTAAGTTTTGGCAGAACCATATTTTTCATATTGGTTTGCTGGGCAGTTTGGTTATAACTAAGAAATGCCAGGTCATGTCATGAAAATATCATAGGAGGAGCACGAAACAAAAAATTGGCCCATCTTGGTGGTATCCATTATCATTCCATTTTACCACTATATTTTGTGACTATGATGTCTTCTTGCTTGGTTTAGCCCGAATAATCCACATATCCAAGGAATACGCATGGTGGTACAGTAGCAATGGGGGCAAAATCAGCAGGGAGATGCCTCCAAATTATGGTATGACTGCTTACCTAAGGATATCTTCTTGGGGATACAATGGGCTATGAATTTCAAAAGGCCGATCGCTTTTCCACAATATGTGTTGTGGTTAAATGATCGTCATTCCCAATAGAATATTTATCGTACTGACCATAGTTATATCGGGTGGTGGGGCTTTGGTGAGCAAATATACCATGTAGGTGAAGATATCTAGATGGAGCCAATAACTCCTAAGCTAAGAACTCCTGAGCCGGCTCCTTATGTTCCTCCAGTTTATGTTAAGCAAATTGCACCTATCAGCATGCCTCTTTTAAGGGAGTATTTGACTAAAGTAGAAGCTGATACAGAGGCAGGATTAGAATGATACTTGGCAGATTACGCTCCAATACGATTCCATGATAGGGCTCCTCAGGCTTCAGTTCCTCTGAGGGCTTCTTCATCTCAAAAGAGGGAAGCTACCCCAAGTAGTGTCATTGTGAAGCAAAGTAAGAAAACGAAGACTAGTCGAGGATTGTTCGATCTTCCACCCTCAAGAATAACTACAAAGGTGGTTTCTTGACCATCTCGCTTGGTGATTGCTTCTGTTAATAAAGCAATTCCTCTAGTTCCATTATCCTCCCCACATGTTGCTGATTTTGAATAGGTGAGTGAAGGTGGGAATGTAGAGGCCCCTTTCCCAAAGGCAGTCCACTCAAAACCTCGTACAAATCAAGTAGTGAGGGTCATTGACACTACTGATACTGGAGCAGACAGACCAATCGATGATCGAATGGAGTTGTCATCAGGTTCTTTTAATGTGGGGATAGTCCTGGCCTTATTCGCAGATATACCTACTATGCTTTCTCCATTACCCTCACATCTTCTTTACTTGAGAGATCCTTCAGTTGAAGAGGAGGTTACCTCAGTAGAAGTCCCATTAGAGGGTGCTATTATTGTAGTTGTTCCTGACAGAGATGCAAGCAAAGCTACTCCTAATATCGAGGATCATCATGCCACTAACAAAGTTTTACCTTCTACTCCAAAGGCATTATCATAGATTGAGGTTGATGATGATATCTACGAACTAGACAGGGAGGTGCCTAAAGTACTGACATCACGCTTTCATACTTTGTTCAGTGAGGATTTTCTTCAGATACTGTCTTTGGTTCACATCAAGAAGATGAAGTTCGATCTTTTTACTTTGAATTTGCTATATCACTGTGGAGAGCCTCTTCGTCCAATGCAATTGTAAAGTTGAAAGATCATTTTCTATTCCATCCTGAAGGTATAGAGGCTGGGCAGTGACATCTCCTGTCTATCAGCCATTTTTGAGCAACTAGAGTCTTTTCAGCAAGCAAGAGCATAGGCTGAGTTAGATGTTATCCCGAGACTTCCTATTGAAACCATTGCTACCAAGGAAGTTGAACTTCAGAATATACAGGCTAAACTTGATAGGAAATCGTCAACCATAAGCATGACTTCGGAGCATCTTTCCTCTCTTCAAGTAGAGTTGACCTCTTTGAAAAAAGATGTGAGAATAAACAAAGATCGCTTCGAAGCCCTTCGGAGGGAGTTTCACTAGTTAAGCCATCATTTATTTGTTCAAGAATCTCTTGTTGCTTCCAAGGAGAAAGATGAAGCTGAAGGTTTAGAGATTATCAAGCACTTGAAGAAAGTAGTAGCTACTTCCCAGCAAGAAGTGACGGCGACTGAGGAGACTCTAATAGAGTTGAAGTCATCTCTAATTGTGAGCCTGGAAGTTGCTCAAGCATTAAAGATAGTAGAGGAGCAGTTTAGCCATCTAAAGGAGTCTATTTTAACTGCTTTGATTCATTTCTAAACTTCTTCTATGTATGAGTATCTCGTATATTAATGAATGTGCAATTTTAGCACCTTTTTTTGACAACACTTGGCTTCTTGATATTTTTTTTTTGCAGACTTCATGATAATTCCAATTTTTCTTGTAGATCAAATTTCTTAAGAAACATTTGTAGGGAATAGAGAAGGGGGCATTTGCTCTTTTCCAGCTCATACATAGCAATGATTTGAATTTTGCATGTAGATCAAATTGCTTGAGAAATATTTGCAAGGATTAGAAAGGGGAAGCAAATTCTCCTAGTGTTTTCTCCCTTCCAGCTCATGCATAGTAACACTTTAGGAAACACCCACTAATGGGTGATTCTCCTATACTATTACTATTTATAATCCGATATGAACCATTAGCATAACCCTCGTGTACAACGTAAGGGCCTTCCTTGGATGCAATTAGGTTCCCTTTTCTCAATTAACAGACACCTATGATTTTTATTCGTTGTTTTCCTCACAATCCTCAGATCACCTTATCGAACACTTCCTGTTTTTAATCTTGTAGTGACTACCCAAGCGGGTTCACTCAAATATTTACTTTCAGTGAATCCAAAATTCGATGTTTCAGGCACCTTTGCATGGGCGTGGTTTGACAGAAGCAACGCCAATAGTGTCTCCCTAATGTAGGTTGGCGCGCCGACTGGAGTAGGGCCAATGCACCTTTAGAAAGGAAAGAATCTAGAGATGCTCTAATGCTTCCACTTTTTAATCATGTAGCAGCAGGTCCGCTCAAATATTTACTTTCTACGGATCTGGAATTCTATGTTTCAAGTGCCTTTGCATGGGCTCTCCCTCTTTTTTGAATTTCAACGTCAATCATTCTGTGACAGCTTTATCTATGTTGACATGACCTCTCGATGCTTCTATTCGTCCATGTGTACGATGTTTAAATGTGACAAAATGTGAAAATGACTGGTTTCTAATTTTCACAAATCCCAAGGCTGTCATTTTCCTGGTTTTGCATGAAACCCTAGATGATTTCATTGAGAGACATCTTTAAGATGTCACTGTAGATATGGAAAATCGTTTCCTACTTTCACTTTCTTCTTCATCCCTTCTGTCTTTGAGCCATCGCTATTTTCTTCTTCTTCTCTGGTAACTCATCTTTATCTTTTGTTCTCATTTTTGTTATCTTTCTTCCTTATAGCTGTCGAGAGGTCTAATTCTCATTTGTGAAAAAGTTTCATGGAGGCATTCCGGCTCTATCCTCTGCTAGAGGGTTTGAGTTGGGTGTTTTCAGAACCTACTGCCCTACCATGGCACCCTCGCGAAAATTTGATTCCTATTTCTTTAGGTTCTCTTAGGGCGAGATTTCATTTAGATCAAACCCATTTCATCTTTGCCTTTCTTCATGACTATAATATTTCTCCAGGGTAATTGGTCCCAAATAGCTGACCTTATGTCGTGTCCCTTTGTCATTGGTTGCATAATCTTTAAGAGATTTCTATTTTCACTTTCTCAATGTTTTCAACTATCTTTACCTTGAGCAAAGCTCCTCATTCCAACTATTACTTTTATCTTATCCCTAGTGTTTCCTGGAGCAAGTTTTTCATGCAAACTGCTGACTCAGACGATGACTTGAAAAGTCGTTGGGCTTAGGTCAAGATTGTTGGGGTTTTCCTTTTCCTGCAGTATGGATGACCAGCTCTATTTGCCCCTCAATCGCTCTTTCTCCTTTAGAGTGATATAACTTGTATAACATTAGGTAGACTATGGGCTTGTTGCTAGTGGATGCCGTTTCCTCTATGGACTACTATCACTAGGTGGATTTTCCATGTGGCTTTCCTGGTGAAGAGGTTGTCACTCCTAATCCTCTTCCATCTTTTTCTTCTTTTTTTCTAGACCTAAGATCTACTATAGAACAGGAATAAGACCTTTTTTCATATTTCTGCATAACTCCCCGCTCTGCTTCCACTCTTGCGTTCACTTCCATTCCTGATCAGGCAGCTCCTTTGCCTCAACAGAGAATTAAAAAGGTTGCCTAGAAGCAAAATTTTCTTGCTTCCACTAGTTCTAATGGGGAGCAGCCCCTGGCTTCAAATGTCCAATCAGAGCTGTTAGGGGTTGATATTCCTTGTGAAGCCGGTCCCGTTGATCTCTCTTCTGGCAAAAGCATTTCACAAACTTCCACACATCATTCTTCCTCTAGACCTAGTCAGGTTACCATAGCAGACCCATCCACATCCTTTGTTCCAGAGGTTTCCACTGGGGAACGGATCCATTCTTCAGGGGATGTCAGTGTTTTCTTTAGAGGGATAAAATATCCCCCTTATCTCATACCAATCTCTTCTGATCCCTCCTCATCTATATAGACTTCCCCTGTAATTCCCTTTTAGGTTGGTTTTATCTCTCCTAGTTTTGGGCCTGTAGTCGATGCAGCTTCGGTGGAGGGTCTGAGGTTAACTGTAGTCGAGGGATCTGCAGAGGCCACCGTTGAGGAGATGAAAGAGGTCTCGAAGAGGCCAGTGGTTGCGAGGACACAAGAAACTTTGATGGTTGTAGAGGCATCCTCTTCTATTGCTGCCTAATGTCCTTCTACCGCTTTTACTAAACTATTTTGCTTGGTTCATTAAAGTTCTTCTAATCTTCATGAGTTTTCAATCTCAATTACACTACATGCCATAGGTAATTGAAATGAAAGAAAATACTTGATTTAAACCCAGATGCCTAACGGTAATAATCATACAGTGGATAGAACGAACTCAAGATGCTAAACTGATACTAACATCTCAACAATAATGAATACATTGAGTGGTAAAGTCAGATCTCCAAACTCTTACAACCAGAAATCTTTTTACATTACTCACTATCATTAATTTTTTGTTATCATACATTACACTTTTAATTACTTAGTCTTAAATTAATCTTGTTAACTTAAGACAATCTAGTTTTTGTAACTAGACACAATTGAATTAGTTTGACAGTTCTCTGTAGGATTGACCCTTACTAAGCACATGTTACCATTATACACTCGTACACTTGCAAGGAATTATAATTTGACCATCAGAAAGTGTACTTAAGAGGCACAAGGAGCAGCAAATGGTATATCAATAGGATTACTGAAGGAACATACCAAGGGATTAGGTGCTATTCATGGAGCTCAAAATGAAATCTGGTGGAATAGTGACCTTTAAGGACAATGGAAAAGGTAGAGTAGTTGGGATTGGTAAGGTCAAACAACCACCATCTACTACGATTTCTGATGTACTTTTTGTAGAGGGATTAAAACACAATCTTCTAAGTATTAGTTAGTTTTGTGACAAAGGCTATAAGGTTGTATTTGAATCTCAACTTTGTTTAGTTCTAGATAAATCTCATTCAGTTGTAGTACTTTGTAAATGTTATAGAAATGTATATTTGGTTGATTTTCTGATATCCAAGCAAAGTGTTTTATTGTTGACGATAATGAATCTATATTGTGGCACAGAAGACTAAGACATGCCAATAAAAATCTGATTGAAAAGCTATACAATAAGGATCTTGTTGTTGGCTTACCTAAGCTTAAATTTGACCAAAGAAGGTTGTGTGAAGCTTGCTTGAAAGGTAAGCAAGTAAAGGAATTATTTAAATCAAATAAAGAAATATACACAACTAAACCACTTTAGTTGCTACATATGAATCTAGTTAGACCAACAAGAACTAGAAGCCTTAGAGGAAAATATTATGCATATGTCATCGTGGATGACTATAGTAGATTCACTTAGATAATATTTCTAGCCTCTAAAGATGAAGTTTTTTCATTCTTTGAAGTATTTACTAAGAATGTGCAAAATGAATGAAGCTTTCATATTATTGTCTATGGAGTGATTATGGTGAAGAGATTGAAAATTATAAGTTCACAAATTTCTGTGAAAGCAATGGAATTCTTCAAACATTTTTTGCACCAAGAACACCCTAGTAAAATGGAGTAGCTGAGAGGAAAAACAAATCCTTGCAAGAGATGATAAGGACTATGTTGAGTGAATACAACCTGCTTTAATACTTTAGGGCTAAAGTAATGAATACTGCTTACTATGTTATTAAAATCTTTGTTAAGCCCTTACTCAATAAAACTTTATTTGAATTATATTATGGCAATAAACCAAATATTTCTTATTTTTGTACTTTTAGCTACAAATGCTTTATTCTTAACAATGGCAATGAAATCCTTAGGAAATTTGATAGCAGATTGGATCAAGGAATATTACATGGTTATTCCATTGTTAGCAAGACATTTAGAGTGTACAACTTAAGGCTTAAGATTGTAGAAAAATCTATCCATGTTAAATTTGATGAACATACTGACTTTATGAAAAGAGATAGTGATTTTAATGATGAAACAGACAATCTTACAACAAATATAGAGAAACTAAAGTTACAAGATAAACAAGCAGAAGCTTCATAATTAGAGATAATAATGGATGAAGCTGGACCATCTGCAATAGAGGTGAATGAGCAAGGTAACTGATCTCTTTCTAGTGTGCTGTTGTAGGTAACCAAATTTAGAACCTTACTCCAACTAAATTACCTATAGTAGTGCAAATAAGGGTTGATCCCACAAGGAGTATGTAGCTTAATTTTATGCAAAGTGAACAAGAAAGGGGGGTTTTGAATATAATGAAAAAAGTATTATAAAAGAAATCTATTAGAGAAGAAAACCTTGGTTCAAGTCAATATCTACCATTAGAATCTTATAACTAATCATTGATGCAATTATAAATCAATCCATACTTTAAATATTCACCATTGAAATTATTTTTCCTATCTCTCCTTCAACATAGTTAATTAGAAACCAACATTCTAATTAACCCTAACCACTAAACAACCCAAGACCAGTGCTAAAGGTTTAATCTAATAGCAGCATTAAGATTTGTAGAGATTGGTGAAGCTAAACAACACAAGCACACGCAGTTGCATTTAATTTAATCAAATATTCTTCCTAAGATTTAATAACTACAACAACAGCAAATTATTAAACCCTAGTTGCTTCAAAAATTAGATGGATCAAACAACTATGGATTTGATATCTAATCTAGCAATAGATTGCAATGAATAATAAACTAGTACACCTCTAAATAATTAAGCATAACAATCATAATCATGAACAAAGAAGCACATTCAATACTCAAAGTATAAATTGAATAATTAAATTAAATTAGATCTGATAGTATATTGATTTTGAAGCTTTTGTCTCCTTAAGCCAAGAATAAAAGTTTAGCCACACAAGGCCATGATGAAAACTTAAAAAATAGAAAAGAAAAGAGAGAGGAGGATCTTCGCCAAAAGCTTGCTTTGATGTCTCTGAGTTGCTACCTCATTTGTCCTCTGCAAGTCCTCTATTTCTATGTTAAAACACTTTTTAAATAACCTAATTTAGGGTTCTCTTGCACCTCCTCATAGATTTCCAAAGTTATTTTTAGCATACAATATGTAATTGCTAAAAATATCTTATTTTCGCATATAGAGTCTGTCCACTAGGAGAAGTTTTTATATTTTTATCATATCTTTCTCATATGATAGCTAAATCATGTGATTATTGATTCCTTTTAAATATAATTTCAAGAAATAAAACTTTTATGTTAACAAATTACTCTAAATCATCCTCTAAATATGCCAAAAACTTCCATAAAGTGAAACCTATTACTGCACATTATGTTCAGAAAATTCTCTGGAGGCGGTTGTAGTATTTTGGCCATAACTTCCTTATATTAACTCCAAATCAAGTGATTCTTTTTTTTTGGTTAGATAATTTTAATGGATATAATTTTTATGTTGAACACTTTCTCAAAATACGCAAATATCTTTGCCAAAATTAGCCCATATCTTTGCCAAAATTTGCCTTGAACTACTGCTAAAATTTTACAATTTTTCTTGCTTGTGAAGCATCCAGAAATAGAAGTCCTTCTAAAAATAGAATTCCTTCTTCAATTGAATTGTTGTAAAGCATCAAGAAATAGAAGTCCTTCTAAAATTAGAATTCCTTCTTCAATTGAATTGTTGCATTCACGTCCCACCATATGATTTGTGCCTAAATCATATTAAAACTTCATGATTGATGCTTGATCAGAGGTTTAGATTGATGCTCCCATAATGAAGTGTGTCTCCATGAAGACCTCTGCTCCAAAATAGCATATTTTGGCCCCAAATTAACCTCAATTCCACCATATTGACCTATAAAACAAATAAATCCATTGAGTGCAATATTTAATCTAATATAAATGTAAATCAATGAAATTATATCATTTAAAGACTAAAACATGACAATCTAGGTATTAAAAATATGATAAATTATAAGCTCATCAAATACCCCCACACTTAACTTTTGCTCGTCTTCGAGCCAAACTCAAATTTTCTCTCTCCCAAAAAGAATATTATGGTTACAATTTTCATAAACAAAGAACAATCAATCTCTTCAAAACTCATAATATATCATGAACAAACCATTCTTACACAACCTATAATCATTCAGTAAGAATTCTTCTTGAAGATGGATTAAACTAAATAAGTAGAACCTTCATGGAAATAAATACTCTACTCTCATGTATTTGAAGGATATATGTTCTGCTCAAATTCATTCCAATGAAAATGATCTACCATAAGCTTGCATATCTTCTCATTCTTTATCATTGGGATCACATGCATGTCATGAATCATAAGGACTTTTCATGGGTTGTAATAGGGTTTAGGATAAAGGGGAGAAATATTTGGAGATCTAGCTCAAAAGTCATTGAAACTAGTGAAGCACAAATAAATCAACTCAAGCTCAAATATATAAGACATGTACAATCACTTGTTTTCTTCAACATCTTTCACCTTTGAATACATGATATATAAACATACCCCTTCCCTTAGAATTTTGATATTTTCTTTTTCTTTTCTTTTCTCTTTTTCTTTCACTTTGACTTTTTTTTAAGAACAACAACATATTCTATTTCACCAATTATAGTCATTCCACAAATTTTGACACCCCCACACTTTATTTCTTGCACATCCATACATAACACGATGATAACCCATGCTCTACTAGCTCTATGGCTTGGGTAAAGACATCACTTTTCTAGGTTTTACGGTTGTAACATAGGTTCACATTAAAAGTCTATAAAGCTCAAAGAGGCCCAACAAGAGGCAAAATTAATCACAAGGTAGGCTATTTGGTATATGTAGTTCATAACAAAGAAGGCCTTAATCATGTTCATGTATGCATGTATCAACGTGATCTCAAAGAGAATCAAGGCAAGTTCTAGAGAAATAAATCCATAGAAGAATATCTCTCACAGAGAAAAAGGGTGAGACTGATTGTGAATGTGTTAGTCTAGAGGATCAAAGTCTCACAAGCTTTTGTCTACAAAATTTTGTCATCATTATTCTCAAGGAAAATAACTGAACCAAGCAATTGCAAATTGGAAGATTAATTATTCAATCATGTTATGAATTTTTCAAGCTTAGTTGAATCTAGCTCATGACATCCTCAACCTCAAATCATCAGAAACCAGCAAAACAAGGGGTAAAACTAACTCTCTCTCAAAAAAATTTCAAAAATAAAAATAAAAACACTAAAAATGCAATGTAAACTTAAATTTCCTCCTCCACACTTAAAACTGACATTGTCCCCAATGTAAGGTTAAATGCAAAGAAGATGCAAACGTAATCATAATATAAATACAGAAATAAGAAGGAAATAAGAAAAAGAAACACAAAGTCCCCTTGGGTTGACTCCCAAGTAGCACTTTTATTTATAGTCGTTGGCTCAACTCATTACATCTTTCTTCAATTTGGAGCAATTGCAAACTGGAAATAACAAAGCATGCATGTAGATAGGTCAATTCCTTTAATATCTTTCATTATCCAACCGATAGCCCTCTTATGCTTCTTAAGAACCTGCACAAGCTGTTCTTCTTGTAATGCACTAAGTTCACTAGAGATGATCACAGAAAAGGTTTTTCCATCTTCAAGGAACACATACTTGAGGTGACTGGGAAGAAGCTTTAAATGTGGAGTAGATGCCTGCAAAAATAGGATAAAAATCTTTTGTTAGAAACTGATAACTCAAAGTAAGGATCATTACCTGATTCTAATAACTTTAGAAAGTCATCCAATGCTGCAAAAGTTTCCTACAAATCAATACTCAAAGGTAATACCTCATTCTTCTTCTTAAGATGTTTACTAATGGCAAATTTCAATTCATCTTTTTCATCAAGTTCAAAAACTTTCCGTATGCAAGAATCAATCAAATCAATGGAGTAAATGGAATCATCATCATCAGGATATTTCATGACATCATAAATGTTAAACTTGATAATTTCACCATCAAATTCCATGGTAAGTGTGCTACTACGAACATCTATCTTGGTCTTGAATGTCTTTAGGAATGGTCTTCCTAATAGAATATGACCATTCTCCATATCCAGCACATAAAAATCAGTAGGGAAGATTAAATCACTGACTTGCACAAGAATATCCTCAACTACTCCTTTGGGATATGCATTGGATCTATCAGCTAATTGAATTACAACACCAATGTTATTAAAAAGGTCCAAGTTTCAAAGAAGCATACAAAGAATATGGCATAACTATAATAGAAGCTCCTAAATCTAACATGGCCTTTTCAAGTCTAGTGTTACCTATTATATAAAGGATAGTAAACGTACCTGGATTTTTGCACTTTGCAGGAAGTTTTCTTTGAATGATTGCAAAAACATTCTTCCCTACTCTTACCTTCTTATATCTCTGAAGTTTATGTTTTCTCTTTATTGTACACAATTCTTTTAGGAATTTAGCATAACAATATACTTGTTTAATTGCATCAAAAAGTGAAATATTTACCTCACACTTATGAAAAGTCTCAAATAGAGCTTGATATCGCTCAATTTTTTTAGATTCTGCTAAAGCCTTATGAAAAGTTGGCACTGGTTTATGTTCAAAAAGAGGTGGAAGCTTACATTTGGCTACTTTATTTTCCTTAAAAAGGTCCTTATCTGCAATGACATCTTTCTCCTTTACTTTTTCCATTAGTGTAGGAGTCGTCTTTTCTGAAATTTTAACCTCTTTTCCACTTCTCAAAACAATTGCACTCACGTTCTCTCTTAGGTTCACTACTGTTTGAGAAGGCAATTTTCCTGAATTTTATGTCTCCAACCAATTGATTGTTGTTGACATCTGACTCATCTGATTCTCCAAATTTTGAATGCTAGCCTTTGTCTCCTGTTGAAATTGAAAAGTGTTAGTAGCAAGAGACTTAAGAATATCTTCTAAAGACATAGGAGAGTTAGAAGTTTGTCCCTATGGTTGTCTAAGTGGGTATGACTGCTGATATTGCTGAAAATTTAGGTGATTTTGAGCAAGAGGATGATTTACTTGTGGGTTCCCATAGTTGAAATTGAGATGATCCCTCCATCTTGGGTTGTATATGTTTAAATAGGGATCATACTTTCTTTGTAGTTGTCCAGAAAAACCACCCATTGCGTTCACCTGCTCAATAAGTTCCTCTTGAAGAGTTGGGCACACATTAGTTGGATGTCCTACTGCTGAATAAATGCCACAAGCTTTTGCTGTTTATATATTTTCTACAGCCGATTGATAAATAAGAGAAGTCAGACCTGCAATTTGTTATTCAAGAGAAGAAACACTTACCTCATTGACCAGCTTAGATAGAGAATCAAGCCTATTATCAAATTGTTGTGACTTAGCTACCATGTTTACAATCAAATTCTTTGCAATTTCAAGAGTTTTATCTACCAAAGCTCCTCTGCTAGCAGCATCAATCATGCTCCTTTTAGTGAGAAGTCCCTCATAGAAATATTGGATGAGTAACTATTCACTAATCTGATGATGGTGGCAACATGCACACAATTTCTTGAAACGCTCCCAATATTCATATAGAGATTCTTCACTATGTTGTCTTACACCACAAATTTCCTTTCTAATGTTGGTTGCCCTTGAAGCTGAAAAATATTTTTCCAAAAATAACCTCTTCATCTCATTCCATGTTGTGATGCTCCCAGATAGTAGATAGTAAAGTTAATCCTTAGTCAAATCCTTCAAAGAGAATGGAAAGGCTCTCTATTTGATTGGCTCTTCAGTCACCCCTATCGGTTTCATACTTGTACACACTACATGAAACTCCTTCAGGTGCTTGTGAAGATCTTCACTTGCAAGACCATGAAAAGTGGGCAAGAGATGAATTAGTTCATATTTTAATTCAAAATTAACAGTAGCATCTAAAGTAGGAAAATTTATGCATAAGGGTTGTTGATCTAATTCAGGTATGATAAGCTCTTTCAAAGTTCGAGTTCCAGCCCCCAGTTCTTCCTTTTCTGAATTCTTCTGAGCTTCACTTCTTAACTTGTGCAAATTTCTTTCAATTTATGGTTTATACTATAAATTTCCTTGATTAGAAGATTGCGTTGAAGTCATAAACAATCAAGAAAAATCTAATAGACCCTAAAAAGAAATAAAAATAAGAATAAATAGAAAAAGCACAAAAGCATAAAAATCAACTGGAATGCATCCTCGACAATAGTGCCAAAAATTTGGTGTGCTGTTGTAGGCAACAAAATTTAGAACCTTACTCCAATTAAATTACTTATAGTGGTGTGAATAAAGGTTGATCCTACAAGGAGTATCTAGCTTAATTTTATGCAAAGTGAACAATAAAAGAGAATTTTGAATGTAATGAAGAAAGCGTTATAAAAGAAATTTATCAGAGAAGAAAACCTTAGTTCAAGTCAACATCTACCATCAGAATCTCATAACTGATTATTGATGCAATTATAAATCAATCCATATTTTAAATATTCACCATTGGAATTATTTTTCCTATCTCTCCTTCAACATTGTTAATTAGAAACCAGCATTCTAATTAACCCTAACCACTAAACAACCCAAAACCAGTGCTAAATGTTTGATCTAATAGCAGCATTAAGATTTGTAGAGATTGGTGAAGCTAAACAACACAAGCACACGCATTTATATTTAATTTAATCAAATATTCTTCCTAAGATTTAATAACTGCAACAGTAACAAATTATTAAACCCTAGTTGCTTTGAAGATTAAAGGGATCAAACAATTATGGATTTGATATCTAATCTATCAATAGATTGTAATGAATAATAAACTAGTAAGCCTCCTAGCAATTAAGCATAACAATCATAATCATGAATAAAGAAGAACACTAAATACCCAAAGTATAAATTGAATAATTAAATCAAATTAGATCTCATAGTATATTGATTATGAGGCTTCTGTTTGCTTAAACCAAGAATACAAGTTTAGCCACGCAGGGCCATGATGAAAACTTAAAGAATAGAAAAGAAAAGAGAGAGGAAGATCTTTGTCAAAAGCTTACCTTGATGTCTCTGAGTTGCTACCTCCTTTCCTATCTTCAACTCCCCTAGTTCTCTATTAAAACACCTTTTAAATAACCCAATTTAGGGTTCTCTTGCACCTCCTCATGGATTTCCAAAGTTATCTTGAGCAAATAATACGTAATTGCTAAAAATATCTTATTTCCGCACATAGAGTCTATCCACCAAGAGAAGTTTTTATATTTGTTAGTTAGATAATTTTAAGGGATATAATTTTTATGTTGAACACTTTCTTAAAATATGCCCATATCTTTGCCAAAATTTTCCTTGAACTACCGCTAAAATTTTATAATTTTTCTTGCTTGTGAAGCATCCAAAAATAGAAGTCCTTCTAAAAATAGAATTCCTTGTTCAATTGAATTATTGCTTTCATGTCCCACCATTTGATTTTTGCCTAATTCATATTAAAACTTCATGATTGATGATTGATCAAAGGTTAAGAATGATGCTTCCATAATGATGTGTGTCTCCATGAAGACCTCCGCTCCAAAATAGCATATTTTGGCCCCAAATTAACGTCAATTCCTCCAAATTAACCTATAACACTAATAAATCCATTGAGTGCAGTATTTAATCTAATATGAATATAAAGCAATGAAATCATATCATTTAAAGACCAAAATATGACAATCTAGGTATTAAAAATATGATAAATTATGAGCTTATCACTTTCAAAGATTGGAGGTTCATGCATGCTCACCCTAAAAGTTAAATAATTTGTGATGTATATGAAAAAGTTAAAACTTGATCCTCCTATCCTCAAATATGTGGCTACTTTGCCTTCATTTCTTAACTAGAGCCAACTTGCATAGATCAAACTTTAGAAGATAAAAACTGAATTTGAGCTACGCAAGAAGAATTGGACCAATTTAAAAAAAAATAATTTGTAGACTCTTGTTCTAAGACCAAACCATCAATCTATTACATGAATTAAATGGGTCTTTAGGAATAAATTGGATGAATCAGGAATCATAGGAAGAAATAAGGCAAGATTAGTAGCAAAGGGATACTATCAAGAGGAGGCTATTGATTTTGAAGAGTCATACGCCCTTGTTGCAAGGATTGAAGCCATTAGAATGCTTCTTGCCTTTGCATCCTATATGGATTTCAAGCTATATCAAATGGATATAAAAAGTGCATTCCTGAATGGATTCATAAATGAAGAGGTTTATGTGGAATAACCCTTTGGGTTTGAAGATCCTCATAGTTCAAATCATGTCTTCAAACTCAAGAAAGCTCTATATGGTTTGAAACAGGCTCCTAGAGCCTAGTATGAAAGGTTAAGCAAATTTCTAATTAAGAAAGGCTTTTCAAGAGGTAAAGTTGATATCACTCTCTTCATTAAGCATGCAATGAATGATATCTTTATAGTTCAAATTTATGTTGATGATATAGTATTTGTTGCAACTAATAAAAATCTTTGCCAATAATTTTTTAAGATAATGCAGGAAGAATTTGAAATGAGCTTGATGGGTCAACTCAACTTCTTCTTGGGCTTACAAATCAAGCAGATGAAAGAAGAAATTTTTATCCACCAAGTCAAATATACAAAAGAACTATTGAAAAAATTTAACATTGAAAACGGCAAGAGATATAAAACACCAGTGAGAACATTAATAAAAATGGATAAGGATGAAAAGGTTAAATCTATTTGCATAAACGTTATAGCAGCATGATAAGATTTCTACTGTATTTGACTGCTAGTAGACCTTATATAATATTTAGTATCTGCATGTGTGCTAGATTTCAATCAAATCCTAAAGAGCTACATCTTATTGTTGTAAAGAGAATATTTAAATACATTGTAAATACATCAAACCTTAGTTTGTGGTATCCAAAAGGCTTTAATTTTAACTTAATTGGGTACTCAAATACAGATTTTGCTGCATATAAGGTAGATAGAAAGAGTACCTCAGAATTATGTCAGTTTATTATATCATGGTTCTCTAAGAAACAACATTAGTTGTATTATCAACTGCTAAAACTAAATATGTAGCAGCGGGCAGTTGTTGTGCTCAAATCCTATGGATGAAACAACAATTGAGTGACTTTGGGCTTAACTATGTTGATATACTCAATAGATATGACAATATTAGTGTTATAAATCTAACCAAAAATTCAGTTTTGCATTCCAGAACTAAGTATATAAAGATTAGGCATCATTTCATTAGAGATCATGTTTAAAATTATAATATCTGCTTAGAATTCGTACTAACTGAAAATTAGTTAGCTAATATTTTCACTAGGCCATTCCCAGAAGATAGATTTTGCATGATAAAAAGGGAGTTAGGAGTCTTAAGATCCCTATGCTTAATTTGCCAATTATAGAATATCTAAGTGATTATTTATATATTGTGCTATTATTTCATTATATTTGCTCAAAAGTATACTAATTAATCATAATCATTTCTTTCATTTCTGCACTAAAAGTTTTAACTTAAAGAATTTAGCTCACTTCAGAGCCTCCGAAAACTCATTTCATAGCCTCCAAAATCCTACTTCAAAACCTCTGATAGTCTATCCTACCTCTTAAATATTTTCTCGAAGCCTTTAAAGCTCAAAGCCTAATAATGCTTAGAAAAATCCTATCCTTCAAAATTTTAACATCAAATTATCTACAAAAATCTAATTCCATCAAAAGTCAATTCCATTTCAAAAACCATCTTATCAGAGCCTCTAAAGCTTCCAAGCTTGTATAAAAAGGAGTTAAAACCCTTTGAAAACCCAAAATCGACTTCTGAGCATCCAAAATTCCTTCTCCGAATAGTCAAAATCTCATTTTAGAGGAGACAAATCATCTTCCTTCTAATTTCAAAATCTCCAATGCAAATAGGTTTTCCATTTCTCCATTTTTAGCAGAAAATCCCAACTCCTTTCTTGACCCTTTCCATTTCAGTTAAAAATTTTTATTTTTCCCAAAACCCTAGTTTTCTCTGCTGCAATGACAAGAACAAAGGGAGATAGCAAATCGGCGAAGACCGAATTAGGAAAGAGAAGAATCTCTTGAAATGAGCACTTCTAAAAGAATTAGGGCTGAGGATGATCCACTCAAGATAATATTTCTCAACAGAGAATTTGCATATTCTTGGTACCTACAGAAGTATAAAAATAAGAAAATAGTAAGAAGGAGCATTTTTAAATTTAAATTTTTTTGGAGAAAGAGATATAAACTTGGAAGTATGTGATTGGTTTAAATTCCAAGGATGGACAAATGCTATAGTTGTAAAGATGCTTGTTTTCTCAGGCTAGTGAGAGCACTAGTCAGTAATCTCAATACAATCACACAAAAATTATGGATAGGAGAAGTTAAAGTAAACCTATCTACTGATACTGTAAGAAGAAGCCTAAATCTCCCTAATGCTGAGAAGGAAGAGATTGAATGACCTTTAAGCCAAGTAGAACTATTTTTAAATTTGGCAGCAGCTGAAATAGATGAAAAGAAAAATTATCTACATGCTAGTCATCTAAGTTTAGGTCTCAAGCTGGCATACACTATGATAATAAACAATGTGTATCCAAGGATGGGTACAATAGATGCAATTTTAGAGAAAGATGCAAAAATCCTATGGGCTTTGAAGAATAGGAAGAAGGTGAACCTACACAAGTTATGCTAGATTATTTGTATTTAGTGAAATCTAGAACAAGGTTCCCACTCCCCTGTGGAATGATTTTTACAAAGATCCTCAAAGAAGTTGGAGTAAACCTATCTACAGAAAAAGGAGAGGAACTTAAAAGCACAAACGCAGTTAACAAAGCTACTTTAAAGAGAATGGGATTCAAGCAAACTCAAGCAGGCTAAATCACTGAGAAACCAAGAAAAGTAGAGCAGTTGAAAGGATCCAAATCTGAAGAAGATCAAGTGGAAGAAGATAGAGGAGAATAAGGTCCAAGGGAAGAACCTAGAACTAAAAGAGAGTCAAAAAATATATTGAGAGAAGAGAATATCACTACGATAGCAGCAACCCCCTCTTTCACACCTATCATGTCTTCATCACTAAAGAGGCCTACTCAACAACCATCTCCACAAACCCACACCCCTCCCACCCAACCTATCCCGCAAACCTTAGAAAACAGATTGCACAATATAGAAAATTCCATATCATCTCTAGTTCTTAAAATTAACAGGATTGATCATAAGCTTGACTCTCTAACTTTGTTAATGGAGTCTCTCAGAAACTAACCTCATCCAGCACAATCTTCATCACCAATTCATGAACCCAAAGCTCCTTCAAAGGTTGAAAAATCTCACCATTTACCTGTTAAATCTCCTCAACTATCAATCCACTCTCCATCTTCAACTCCTCAACCACCAAACTTACCTCAATCTCCTAAACCAACTGAACCAAACCCTACATCACCCATTAGACCCACTGAACCTGAACCTATACCCACTCTTCCTACTCCACAACTAGAACCACAAACTCATCCCTCCACAGTTATCTCACCCTCACTTCTAGATGAAACCCCAGCCATCCAACCACCGGCTTTTATAAAACCAACTCCCCCAACACCAAAGAAACTAACCAAACATTTCAAAATGACTATCCAAGAAATTCAAGCCAGAAAGCAGATAAATGATTCAATAGCCTTCCTTATAAACTCTCAAAATAAATCATTTACTACTAAAGATCTTCTGTTTCCAAAGTTTGAGACCAAAATTTTCTAGCAAATATTATTGTTCTTAAAGATCCTCCACAAACACCTAAAAATTATAAACCAAAACCTTTGCCAGATTTAGATGACTATTTGCCTCTATATATTAAAAACTACAACACACCTCCAAAATTTCAACCCTAAACAAAGGGGGTCTTCATTAAATCACCCTTTGAAAAGACATATCCCACTATCACTAAGACATCTGATCCCAGTTTCTTCTATCTTCCTAAGGATGTGTATTTTGAAAGAAGAAAGCACAATGCTTATGCTCACTTGTATCAACAACCTCCACCCTTTCCTAAACTTCATTATTCAGAGTATAGAGCCAAACTTAGGATTGTTGTACCTCCATCTCCTCCCAAACTTTAGCTGGACTAACTTCTCAACCAACACCAACTCCTAAGTCTAAATCCATCACAACACTAGCTCCTAAACATCTTAACCTACCTCAGCCTTCTCCAAAACCACCCTCCTCTTCTAAACCCAAAATGAAATCCAAAATATCACCTCCAAAAATTCATAAAAAGGCTCATCTCTCTTGCATCACTATGCATTATGAAGAATACGTTGCCAGGATGAATTCAAGTACTCAAGTCATTCTAAATAAAGAGCCCATGTACTTCCCTGAATTATTAATCTCTTATATCGATCCCGCATTGACTTTATTTATGTTTCTACCTATGGATCTACCTTGACTTATGAACCACTCATTGCAATTCCCAAAGATCCTAACTTCATATCTTCTCCTCCTCCCTCCAAAATTAAACAAGCCATGTCTAAGCCACCTAAGTCCTCTTCCAAACCACCCACTCCAAACCCTACCTTCTTCCTCCTTCAGCTAACCCCCAATTCTTCCCTAAAACATACCACAAAAGATCCAACCACCCTCCAAGCCTACAAATCCTTAATCATGCTACATATACATTTCATTCTATTTTTTGAAACACTCTAAATGTAATACATTTTTGTTTGAATAGTGCTTTCTTAGAATATCAGTCATATTTTAATGACATTTCTTTTGGTATAGATCTACTTTATATGTCTTCATGATATTCATTTGTAATCTACTTTATACTTCAATGCCATGTTCTGCATTTTTCATCATGTCCTCCTATTTCTGCACCGTTCTTCCCCATTTTTTTAGGCTTTTTGATTATGCAATAGGGGGAAGAAATATCAGACCTAGTAATCTATTAATAAATCAACTAGTGCATTATCTCAAGGGGCTGCTAATCTATTAGAAACTTTTCTAAGAATTCATCTAGTTAAGGGGAGCATATAGAACATATATTGTTATTATCTATTTTGAAAGATATATCACTTAGTGTTTTATCATCATCAAAAAAGGGAAGAATGTTGAGTATAATAACTTATTTAGCTTGATTTTAATGATGAAAATTTTTAACTAGCTAAGTTTTGATGATGAACAAATATATGAGTGAAACATTAAGCTATTAACAAGTTAATCTCAAGTGATTGCAAAAATATTTTCAAATTAATCTAAGGGAGTGCTTGAATAGTTATTTCCAAACAACTCCAAGCACTTATAATTTTTTAGTGGCATGAGTAAATGCTTGAGATAACTTCTCTGAATAAAGCACATATTGTAAGAAAAACTTAAGAGAATATTCAGAGGTTTACTAAATTAAAGCAAACTAAGCCATCTAAAGCCTTAGGTGTACCATGGCACGTTTCCAAGTCACTCTTCAGATATAGAGTCACTTAGAAGCATCACTAGGCATATTGGGCAGCTTCAGAGGATCCAAAGTTACATATTCGGAGGATCCAAAGTTCCACTCTAGAGATATCGCAAGTGGCCAACTTTCTATCACTTCTGAGGATCATAAGTTTTTACTTCAAAGGATCTGAAATTTTCTCTTTACAAGCTAATTCCTT
Organism: Pouteria campechiana; assembly: GCA_036873735.1. Classification (NCBI taxonomy): domain Eukaryota; kingdom Viridiplantae; phylum Streptophyta; class Magnoliopsida; order Ericales; family Sapotaceae; genus Pouteria; species Pouteria campechiana. The sequence goes on from JAYJMB010008782.1 coordinate 68,763, forward strand.
TCATCACTTCAGGGGATCCAAAACCTTAACTTCAGAGGATCCGAAGCTTGCATCAGTGAAACAAAAATAAGTTGTTTGTTCGCCCCTTTGGAGGATCCAAAGATATTGCTTCAGAGGATTCAAACCTGCGGCAACATGTTAATTGCAAGAAAGCTTCCATGACTACATTTCAAAGGATCTGAAATTTTAATAATAGAGGCTTTGAAACCCCGGGAACTCTACAATAGTCAAAAATTCAAATGTTCCTTCTCATTTAATGAGCTCCACCTACCCTAGTGAGTGAACCTCAAAAACTTTGATATAAACAGAGGAAAGAGAGAACAACAAAAAGAAGCAAGAGTGAGATTAAAGCAAAAAGGGTAGACAAAAAGCATTTACTGAAATCTTCTAGTTTTCTTCTACAAGATCAACATGACTGAGCTACACTTCAACAACATCAAAAGCCAATCATTCTACAATTCATGAAGATTAATTTCTTTGTTATTTATTATCACATTTATTATAGTCTTTGTTTTTGAACTTCATATAAATCATCCTATTAGATGCATTAGATCTCGTACACTTTCATGTGTTCTTACACAATCTACAAACAAAGGTCTTGCAACTAATTGTTGGAAAGAAAGTAAGGAACTTGCTTAGAGATTGTAAAAGTTAGTTGGTGAGCTTAAAAATCACTAAATGTTAGTGAAACTTGAGTTTAGCAAAAGAGACTAGCTCAGAAAAATAGATTAGGTACTAAGGTTAAGAGCCAAACTACTATAAAAATCATTGTCTTAGTGTGCTGTGCAATTTTTATTTATCCATATTGAGCACCACAGTTTTTATCTAGCTAAATATTTTTAAGGCTCAATTCACCCCCCATCTTGAGCCACCATTCATAAGGGACCAACATAGATTTCAATTAGATTTTGTAGCATTATTGATTATGAAAAAAAACCCATCACACATGGGCCCATTGACCAAATCTCAATAGCCCATCCAAAAATATTAAAGTTTATTAAAACATGTTAAATTGCTTTAAAGTTTGTTAAATGCTATTAAAACCTATCAAATAGAATTTAACTACATTAAAGATCATAAAACATGAATTATATTACCTGAATTATGTTAAATATGTACACAAAAAAATTTAATTAGATTTTATAACTATTAGAAAGGGCTCAACCAAAAATAAATATAGTGTATATTTCTTTAAAATATATAATTCTTTTCAAGCTCAATAAGAAGTAAAAGCCCAATAACTAAAGTTGCCTATTTTAGATAAAGATTATTAAAGCCCATTAAACTCTATTAAAACCATTCAAAAACATGTAGAGCCTAATAAAATTTTGATATTTCTTAAATACATTTTTTAAAAGAATACCAAAGAAAATAAAATTATATATTTTTAATTTGAGTTTAAGAAAAATCATAATGCCTTTTAATAGTAAATGATATAAGGGGAGAAAGTGGAAGAAAAAATATTAGTAATTGTAAATAATAACTAATTATTTATTTTACACTTAAAATGATTATAAATAAGAGATATAGTTCTAGTTTTATTGGTCCCAAGATAGGAGATGTGGCAAAGTATAAAACCAAGCAAAATTGAAAATTAAATAAATGTACTAGTGCAGAAAGAGGATAGTAGTAAAAGCACACAAGCATACAAAATGGTAAAGCACAGAATGAATTACAGCGGTTCAAGCCAACTCAATATCTACTCCACTCTCCAATGTATTTTCAACCTTGGGTTTCATTATCCATTTATAGAATCATACCACTCTTGGTTTTACTAAGATCACTAAGAACTTTTACACCACCTAAATAGTAGAAAATGTAAAATAAAGAAATATCAAAATGTAGATTACTCAAGACCTAAATAAAGAAAATGTAAAAATGTAATAACTCATAATAGGCTTAGATGTACATGTTTAAAAGCTCAAAGGTAGGGATTTTTCAATGAAATTAAAGTGCTTCATACTTCCCTAATGTCAAATTTGATGTAATTTGAAGCTCGTTGAATGTTGAAACTCAATGAAGTGGATGCACTTAGAAGCTTGTTGGATCTCTTCTAAATGCTTTATTTTTAGCTCTTAAAATCCTCAAGAATCCTCTTTTCTCTTTAATGAAACTTGTATTTGTAAGCTTTGAGTGATTCTTGGTCATTTAGAAAAAGACTTTTGAAAACTAGTTGTTAGAATAACTTTTGAATTTTCAACGAACCTTTATTACTGTTATTTCTCCTTTATTGATTTCCTTTGCTGGCATTAATGAGCTTAAAGAACTTTGTGAACTTCTTCTATGGAATGATCATTGTAAAACTCAACAGACTTCCATGGGACTTATAAATGCACTATGGAAAAACTCTATCAATATAACTCAAAACACCCAACTAGGTAGAGAGTGTGACAAACTTCTGTCACTTTGGTGCTTTCCTCTATGGTCTCCTTTGTCGATCCTATGCTATGTAAATACAGTTTCAACGGATATTCCTTTATCATTCAAAATCTTAATAAAAACTTTATTAATTTAAGTTCAATGCATAGATAAATTTTATTGTCATTAAAATTACATACCTAGATTCAACAGTTGTTATCTAATTTCCATATCAAATGTAAGAATTCAAAAATGAGATGAAAAGTCAATTTGCATGATGAGAGTGTATTAGGTTGTTCTAAGATTAGATAAAATAGCTCTACTCTTTTGGGGTGGAGGGCAATGGCTCTCTTATAAGATATTGAGTGCATTGTTTTTACATGAGATGGATTTCACCATCCCTATGTTGACAGTATAATTTTTTCTATTTTTATTTATTTTTATTTTCACATATACAATGTGTGCATTAATTGTAAGAGGGTATAGGATATTGTATCGTCAATATGGCCGTTGTGACAAAGGAGTACACAAGTCAAAGTTTTTACATTCATGCTCTAACAAAGGAGTAAATGAGTTAAATATTTTTAATTTTAGTTCTACTTTCTAAATAACTATATATTCATTCATGTTATATTCTTCATCACATCAAAATTTAATATTTTTTTGGAACATACAAGCCACTATACTTTGAGACATGACTTGCCACGTATAAAAAATAAAAACAAAGCCCTTCAAAAATTCTCACCTTTTGTTTTTACATAGATTAAAGATAATATCGTGCATATGAATAATATATGCTGGGAGAGCTAACTTATACTCTTATAATATAGAAAACTAAGTGTAGATATATGCTTTTGATTTATTATTTAATTTATTTATTAGGTATAAGCAATGATTTAGTATAAAATTAATGAACAGGTGTTATAAATAATCTAGGCTGCAATACTTAACGAATAAAGATATGGAGTACATTGTTTCGCCATGTTACAAATACCAACTGTAGAAATTAAATATTTAGTGCAAAAATCATTTCACGACACTCTTTAATATGTATAAAAACAATATTTTCATTTATATATTTACTTAAAAGTATGCATTGAATAATTTAGATGATCATATGTAACTCAAAATATGTAAATTAGTCGTAATTTATTTTAACAGTAAAAGCATCCCCTCTATCTATATATTTTTTATGACCCTTCACAATGTTTGATTTGAATAATTAATTAGTGACTATGATATAAATAAGACTAATTTGGTATGTAAAGCAATTTTGATTTGCAGTGAGCCCTTTAAAACATATTCCTAATGTGGCAAATAGCCCTGAGATTGGTTGGCTTGATATAAATAGCTTTTACTTTGGTAAAATGGTACGTGAAGATCTCATAATAATTGACTAACATATACCATTTTGATGAGTCTTACTGATGCTGCCAATGAAAAACAATCACATGAATTGATTTATAGGCCAGAAGAAGTAAAAAAATGTGGAAATGTTATAAATGGGAAGAAATGAAATATCTTAAAATTTTAATTTAGATACATGTAGGAGCCCGCCGTACCCAAACGGAGAATGAAGTAGTGCTGCCCTTATGAGGAGCGGGTAGAAACATCCGTATCTTCTTATTTTATTTTTTATATTTTAGATTTAATATTGTGATAAAAGTCAGAAAAATTGATCTTTTATATCAATAATAAAAGCAAAAAAATTACTCAAATGTATACTTTTAAAGGATGAGTGCTATACTATTGTATTTTCTTTAAATATGTGCAATTTGCATATAATGGATGATTTGATTAAAAATATAGATATAATAGCATGTTTATATTAAGTTGTTGTACATTAATGGACTAAATTCTATCCCCTTACATTAATTATAGTTGGCTAACACAGAAAATTAATTATTGTGATTATTTTTGTGAAGAGTATAAATTAGAAAGAAGATTTAGTGAATAATTTAAATTCTAATTATATGTTAAATGGTCTCACTTTTAATGTCCGGCTTCAACTATGATATAACCTCTCTCAAACCAATGCCATTTTCATTCCCTGACAATTAAATGGCCTTATATGATTAGAGTTTTCCTTCATTTAATCTATAAGATCTCCACCCATGGACATGTGACAAAAAAAATCCTCTCAAGGCTGATTGATTAAATGGAATTGAATGGAAAAAATAAGAAGAAATTAAAATAGTGTCCATGAAAATGGATCATTATAATGGAAAATACATGTCAAATCAAGTGTTAGTTAATAAAATTTTACTTAAAAATCCTCTACATTTCATTCCATGTTACCAATCACACAGTAGGATGACTTGTTAATTATTCTCAATTTTTTCTTTAAGTTGTCTTATACAACTGTTTGGAGCAGTGAAAAAAGTGAGCCTGTGATCCACTCGAGATAAACAGAAAGTTGAAGCATTTCGTAAATATCTCATAATCTAAAAATAAATAACTGTTAGATTATAATTAAAGAAAACTAGGGGTTCTCCTCTTAGCATTAGTCAGGCAACTTCTGGAGATTTTATTTGAAGTTCCACAGACAAGTACAGAAATCTCTTTACCCCTTAAAGGGTAAGACTTACGCTGGAAAATTCTGGCAATGCACGAGTACTAGCTGTCTATTTCAAATGATACCATCAAAGGTTCAAGCATCACATAAATTGCATTTTCTTACTCTAGCTTTGCCAGCGTCAAATTATTCAAAGACTCAAGCACCAAATAAATGGAATTTTCTTATTCTAGCTCTGCCAGCCTCAAATTATTCAAAGATTCAAGCACTAAATAAATTGCATTTCTTCCTCTAGCTACCATAAAATAGGCTAGAAAGAAAGTAGTCTTGGTCTCTCTCTCTCTCTCTCTCTCTCTCTCTCTCTCTCTCTCTCTCTCTCTCTCTCTCTCTCTCTCTCATGGGTTCACAAGCTGACCAAGTTCATGTGTTTTGCTTCCCTCTCATTGCTCACGGCCACATGAATCCCATGCTAGACATAGCCAGATTATTCACGCAACACGGCGCTACTGCCAGCATAATCACCACAACCCCTAACGCCTCCGTCTTCGAGAAAGCCATAGCCCGGTCAGGCCACCGCATCCGACTACACACCTTCGGCTTCCCATCTTCTCTCAGTGGCCTGCCCGAAGGCTTTGACAACTTCGGCTCAGTCACTTCCATGAGCATGGCAGCAGCTCTCCTCGAAGCCTTGCCCTTACTGCAAAAACCATTCGAGCTGCTCGTAGAAGAACACCGCCCAACTTGCATCATTTCCGACATTTTCTTTCCTTGGACGCTCGACGTTGCACGCAAGTTCAACATCCCAAGGCTAGCCTTCAGCGGCACCAGCTTCTTCTCAACATGCGCATCCGAAACCGCACGCGAAAACAGCCAAAGCATTCCATCAGATGAAAATGCAACCTTCGTTTTGCCTGGCCTCCCCCATCGAGTTGAGATGATCGTTTCTCAGCTCCCCGAGCATTTTAGATTCCCGAGCAAGTTAGCCGAATTCTTCGCCCAAGTTGACGAATCTATCCGGGGAAGTTATGGCTATGTTATGAATAGTTTCTTTGAATTAGAAGAGGACTACGTCGAGCGCTTGAGGAAGAAGATGGGAATGAAAGCGTGGGGCGTTGGGCCGGTGTCTCTTTGCAATGAAGACATCGCCGACAAGGCTGATAGGGGAAAGAAGGCCTCCGTAAATGAAAACGAGTGCTTGAGCTGGCTTGATTCCAAGCAAGAAAGCTCTGTCGTGTATGTCTGTTTTGGTAGCATCTCCCGACACCCAGCTGCTCAGCTGCATGAGATTGCATTAGCCCTGGAAGCATCAGGCCATCCCTTCATTTGGGTTGTCAGGAACGAGGCCTCGGTCTCTGAGGATGAATGGCTTCCTAGAGAATTTGAGTTGAGGAATGAAGGGAAGGGACTTATTATAAGGGGTTGGGCTCCGCAGATTCTAATCCTCAGTCATCCGGCGGTTGGAGTGTTCGTTACACACTGCGGATGGAATTCGATACTGGAAGGCGTGAGTGCAGGCGTGCCGATGATCGCTTGGCCGGTGTTTGCGGAGCAGTTCTTCAACGAGAAGTTGATCACTCAAGTGCTGAGGATTGGTGTTGTGGTCGGAGCAAGATATTGTTCGTTGGTGCAGGAGGAGAAGGCGATGGTGAGGCGGGCAGAGATAGAGAAGGCGCTGAACATTGTCATGGGTGGTGGGGAAGAGGCGAATGGGATGAAGAAACGAGCTAGGAATTTTGGGGTAATGGCCAAGAAGGCGATGGAAGAGGGAGGATCGTCTTACCTTGATATGAGACGTTTGATAGGTGAGCTGAAGATACGCGGGTAGATTCTGGGAATTACATGGCCGCCATAGTTGCTGTTGTTCTCCAAGCTGTTTCTTTCTGTCTTTCCTTCTCTTCTTCTTCATCTCTCTTCTTCTCTCTTTTTAATCGTGTATTCAAATTCTGATTTCCATTTGAGAAAACTGGAATAAGAAGTTGCTTTACTTACTTTGGAAATGATATGGCTGCCAAAGAATCTTTACATATTGGAAAATTTTTGAAGATGGACTGCTGAAATCACTGCTTACATACTAAGAAAGAGTTTGAAGATTATTAATTTTTAATATGGTAGGACAGAATCTTCTTATGTCATGCTAAAATAGTATTAAAATGTGTTACTCTAAAGAGTGCCGATTGCTAAAAGTTTAAAGATTATTCATTCTTAATACGGTTGGACCAAATCTTCTCATGTCATAGTAAAAAATAGTATTAAATCATGTCACTCTAAAGAGTTCATTCCTCTGGCCCACCTAAATTTCCAAGTAAAATTATTTTGATACGTAGTTTGCATTATTTTCTACAACCAGTTGCGTGCAAAGATATCTCATATAAAAAGGCAATTACATATCTAATTTTAAAATTTTAATTTTGAAAATATCTATCATTCAACCGTTACTTCCAAAATTCAAATAAGAGATCTTCTATACTTAAACCTTTTATTTAATAAAAGTGTGTCAAGATTTACTAAGGTATATAATATTTCAGGCTTTGAACTAGGAGTGAAAATATGGCTATGTTGAACTAGGCTGACCCAACCCAAAAATGTGTCAGATTGGGTTGAAAAAAGTAGAAATTGGGTCAATGAAGTTGGGTTTATCCCAACCGGATTTGCAAAATTGGGTTGGTACAGGTTGGGGTTTGGGCAACTCGAATTTAACCCCACCTGATTTGGAATCTATATAAAAGTTTAAAATCCTCTTTTCGAATGACCTAGCCGACTCCACCTTTACACCTCTACAAGAGAGGACTTCTTTCTTGTCACTAAATCCTTACCTGTCTTTGCTTGTTGGTTCCCGTCACTTCTTCCTTGTAGACAACGCTTCACCTCCATACCCTAGTGCACCTCCCCTCTATTATATTGTTGCTGCCTCCATTTCTTCTTTGGCGAGGTTCCTTGTCTTTCCGCTTCCCAGCTGCCATTTCTACCTCTCCTAATCTCACGATTCTAACTCGACGTTGCCATCTCTAATTTGCTTTTATTGTAATGTCAAAAACTCACTGCAAGTCAATTGTATGGTTGCTACTTTCTTTTCAGTTAATAGATCGTGTAAAAACTTGTCAAATTTCCATGTATCATCTTTAGACATCATTGATTATAGCTTTATTTAACCTTAACTGAAAATCAATAATAAAGATAAGAATAATAAAAACAACGATATGCTAAACCTTACAGCTATAAAATGTGATACAATAAACCTCACTAATGCTAAACAATGCCATTTTAGGCTGAATAATAAAATTGAATATACTTCAAGAGTACTTTGTCCTAAATTGAGGATTACTTTTAATTATAACCATCATCCTGAATTTAACCCAAAACTAATCCAATTTTCTTAGGGTTAATTTAGAGTTTGAGGTAGGATTTAAAAAATAGGGTTGTAGTTAAGGTTGGATTAAGGTTGTCCTAAATAAGGTTCCGGGTGAGATGACCTCAACCCAAGTCAACTTTGGATTTACACCCGTACTTTGAACTATCAACCTCATTTGATAAATTAAATTGTTCACATATAAGATTTCAAATTTATTAAGTGGATATCTTTAGACCATGTGCATTAGCACCTCAAAGAACATAGACATTAAAAAAACATAAACAGTCACATTTTGAAATACTCATATAAGTAGATTTATTAAGATTATTATGTAACTAAATACCCCAAATATATCAGTTTTCAGATCCATTGAGTGCATAGATTTTTAGATTCGTTGAGAGCATAAACACTTAAAGTTCTTTTTAACATTATTGGATTTGAGATATGCTTGACGGATGCAATAAAAATAAATAAATAAATTTCTTGCAAGTTATTAAATAATATATTTTGCTTATTGAACTAGTGACTAATACTACAAGTCAAGAGTTGAGTTTCTAGTATTAACTACTCATATAATGGATTTTAATCACATTCATCTAGCTATTTTCTAGACACTTTTCTAAGGATTTAGTAGGCAGGTTTAACAAGTTCTAACTTAATCTCACAAAATTAATATTAATTACTCAATTTTAGAGCAATTTGCAATGTAATTATGTTTTAAGGCAATATACATCAATTTATCATTGTAATGTAATTATGTTTTAAGGCAATATACATCAATTTATCATTGTAGATTTGATTATAAGCATTTGACAATGTTGCTTCACTATCATAATTCAAATAGATCAATGGCATTAGCATAGGCCAAAGTAGAATTCCAAGCAACAAATTTATTAGTCTTTTTGTCTCTTTTTCTAATGCAATAATGTAAGGAATTTCAATTCCATAGAAGAATGAGTAATGTAAGTTTGTTTTTCAGAAGCTAATGATATGATAGCCCAACTAGGGGTAAATATCCAATCATCAATTAACCTAAACTCTCCCTTATTTGGTATCTAAATAGTGTTTCTATATCCTTCTAATATAGTACATTCACCATTAAATGCAATCCATAGTTTATAGCAGTGCTATTAGAACTAAACTGGTGATTGAACCACTTAGGTATTCAATTCACGGTCCATTGATTGATCGATTCAACCGGATGAACCTTTAAAAAAAAAATAATATAACATAAAATATAAAAATCTAAATTATAGATATTAATCTAAATATATAGATCTTTTGTTGTAATAATATATTACTTTAATTTATTCTTTTATTTTATTAACAATATTAAAATTTAAAAAGTCTACTATTGGACCAAATTGGGCTAGACTAGACTAGACCAGTTAATTAACCGGTTCACATTTGAATGGGTTCAACTAGCCGATCTAATCTAGTACTGATAACACTGGTTTATAGTTTCTTTTAAATATTTTAATACTTTATAAGTTATATTCTAATGCATTTATCTAGGATCATGAGTATATTGACAAAGTAATCTCCTATTATAAGAAACATTAGTCTAGTGCAATACATAGTATATATTAAACGATCAATTACTTTCATATATTCATATCGTGTTACAGATTTATTAATATTTTTACATAATTTAATACTAGAATCAAAGGGGTAGAAATTATTTCAAAATAAAATAATTGAACTTTTTGGTAATACACTAAGTATTAAAACTTTATCATCTCTAATTATTTTAATATCTAAAATATCTTTCACGTCAAACTTAAGGATGAGGAACTTAGAGAGAACTCAATCCTTGAGCCTTCAAGATTACAATTGCCCTTTGCAATGTGTATAAAAAAGGATTTTCTCCCTTTAATGAAGGAGCACCAATAGTTTTTACCATCTGCAAGGAAGAAAAAGGTACCATGACAAGTACAATATAATAAATAGTAGAAAAAAACATTTTTGTCAATTCTTATAGTGCTGATCTTTGTGTCTTTCATTTACAAGAAATTTAACTTTTGTCAACCAAATATTTTTTTGTAAAAATGTTAAATTTCTTTGTTAAAAAATATTTACATCTAATTAAATTCCTTGCAATCTGGTTACAAATGCTCCATGGCATATGTGCATTAACAACCAAATTAATATTTTATTATGTATAATTATTATATATAAGACACTCTTTAGTTACTTATAATTATTATATGCAAAGCACCCTTTGGTTGCTTATAATCATTGTATGCAAGGCAATTTTTAATTACTTATAATTATTATATACAAAGCAATGTTTAGTTGCCTTTAATCATTATATGGAAGGAAACATTGGATTTGCCTTTAATATTTTATACAATGCATTATTTCTTTGCATATAATTCATACATGCAAAGCATAATTTGGTTGTTTATAATATTACATGCAAAGCAATATTTGGTTGCTTAAAATTCATAAATGCTACACAAAATTTGGTTGCCTAGATGCATTCCTATAATCATTATATGCGATAAAATAATTCAATTATAATAATCATTATATGCAACACAAATCAAAAAAAAATTGATAGAACTTACACTTGTTCACAAATGATATCAAAATTTTCCAAACAAGTTTGTGAGTATGTGTAGCTATAATAAAAAAATAAAAAAAAGGAAATCAATGAAGATTCCAAAAGCTAGCAATTTGGAGCAAAGGAGAAATAACTAAGTAAATCTAATCATCTAGAACTACATAATATCCATTTTCTACAAATTTAACCATCAAACTTATAAAATAGAATTTTCATCAAAGGAATCCTAAAAAACACACTTAACTACAATCAGTCTTGGCATACAATGTCTGTCTCCATCACAATTGCTCTGCCCCCCATAACAAAATTGAGCTATGTCTTGGATCTACATAAAGGTTGAGAAGAACTTAGTAGTTTGTGTCAGATTCAGTAGCATCTTTACCACCACATTTACAGCCTTGTACTTGTTAACACTTAATTCAATTCAATGTGTTCTACAAATGACATAAAGTAGAAATCCTAACTAAACGACAATAATCTTCATAGTTTAGATATAAGCATGAATTGGAGGTCAAGCATGGGCAGAGAAAAAGTCCTACCAATTTTGGCATAGCTTGATATTGTCAAAAATCTCAAAGTATAAATAGCTTATGGATATTTCCTTTCTTCTGTGGTATAGATAAAAAACAACCAACTTTTCTGATGTGCAATTTTGAAAATAGGCCATAATGCTTCACATTTTCTTTTACCATCATGTGGATCATTTTCAGCTGTTCAATTTTCATGGTTAGAATTTGAATAAGCATACATGAAGATTCATCACGGAACAAGAAAGGCAAATTGATAAGATTTCAAATCCGAAACTTAGATTTCAAACCCTATGGTAATGGTTATTTGAGATAGCATAGCACCCACTCCTGAAAATAGAAATTTCAAACAAATGAATGATTCATTTCATTCCACAGCATCAGCTATTTATACAGACATTAGTATTCAGTCCCAAACCCATAATACATGACCCTGCTATTATCATACAATTTCATACTATTGCTAGCTACTCAAACCACATTATTAATATTACTCCTATTTGATCTAGATGTCAATGACCTTAACCATCCTAATAAGCTCTAGTCCTAGACACCACATATGTTCACTAACCCTATCAAGGATCCATGGAACAAAAGCCTATTAATTCCAAATGCATACACAAAGCATACCCATAAAAAACCCCACAATTGCCTATGTAGCAAATGCATATAGAGCATTTGGGGAACTTATTAGTTGTCTCCACTCCCCACAATGTCCAGTCACTTATCCATGTAGGCCCCATGCAAATAAACTAGTGTACTATTTTCGTAGAGAGTAGAGAGTACCACATAGTAGGGCTTGGTTGCTTAATAACAAAGATCTTACCCATATGTCCATGGAAAATTAGCCAATGTGTGATGCACGAAACATCAGAAGAATAATCCCACAGCACTTTTAAGACAAGTATTACCTAGATTAGCAAACCTCAAATGGTATCAATTGACCTTCTCTCATCTTTGCTTCTAGCTCATGAAGAGTAGGTTCTATTAACTCTTATCCATTGGGATATTTGACGTGGTTAGTCTTTAACAGTTGTCACTCTGTCCACCCAAGGAAAAAATGAAAACTCATATCACAAGTCTGAATGAAACAATAAAGTATATGCTATTTGACAAGCAAAAATTTAATTTAAAACTTATCATCACACAAATGTTTAGATAGAGAATTCTAGTACAGCTAAATTTTTATAAGAAAAAAGCACAATGCATCCAACCATTGCAGGACAGTGGAGAAATTGCAAAACAAAGAGATGTCACATCATTGCAAAGAAAAGAGGATTTATTAATTGGATCCTTGAACAAAAAAAAATAAAGGATGCAAAACACAACACAGGAAGAAATTCATAAGAACAAGCTAAGTGTCAAACAATAACTCCAACTACAGGGAAAAATATCAGAAAAATAGTTGATTGAGCATCTAATAGCAACTCCCAACTAACACTTGCTACATGTTATGTACACTACCAAAGACAAGCTTATTAGAAGATGGCCTCTCTTATCCTAATTACCTATACTATGCAGATGCATTTTTCAAATTACTGGCACACAAATAGGAGAACTAAATAATCGAAGAGAATCATTGATAAATTACACCAAAAATCCACTCAGGAGACTCTCTGAAACTAAAATTTAGACTAAAATGTAGCTTAGAAGTCAGGTTGAAAGCACTTTCATTGACACAAGAATAAATGCAACATGATGAATAGGAATAAAAACCACACATAAACACCTAGAGATGTTCAAGATTGAAAGATATTTTGGCTAGTAACAGACTCTGTGTGTAAAATATTATCAACTTGGCCTTCATATATGCCAGGAGATTCAGTCATTTGTCATTCAAACAGAAGCTACATATGTAAGAACAAATACTAGCTGCAATAACCTTCCAAAGCTTTGGAGAATTAAGGATTTTAACAACTCACTTATTTTCTATGAACTCTAGCTTTAAATGACTTACAAAAGCATCAACCAGTCCTAACAAAGCTTTCTCCCATGCGGATCCCCTATCAACAAAGAATGGAGAATAATTATCATCAACAACAATGTTTCCCAACTACCACCTAGTTGGTAAAGCTGAACACCAATATAAATCATAGGTTAACAGTATGATTAAGTACATTTTGTACAAGTTTTGGTAAAAGGCATAAAAAACTATATGGAACTACATGAAAGCTAAATTAAGCAATGAAAAGTATTTTCTAACACAAGAACATTTTTAACAAAACAATAAAAATGTATAGACTGCAACGAGATTACAGATAATTTGAAACTTTTGGATTCATTGCCTCAACTAAAGGACAAATGAACAAATAAATAGTTCATAATCGAGACTTTCACTTTACCCAATTATACCCAGCAATTGACAGATCTATAAATCATAGCTAGCATGCCCCAACATCACATAATGCATGGGAATATAGTGGGATGCATATCATCAGTCAATGAGCAGCCTGCAACAACTATGATGGTCATACCTCTTTTCATACAAGGCATCCACAAACATCTCTAGTGATGGTGCTCCACTGCGCATCTCTTCATTGTCTTGAGCAATTGGGATAACCCTCAATCAAATGTAATTAGACAAAAAATCCCTTACCTGCTATAATTATAGAGAGGAAGATGATGAGGGTATTTTTCATTTTTTATATTTTATTTAGGATTTAGTAATCTTTAAAATAATATAGGCTATTTTCCAAAAATATAAAAATTTGTGGGTTATTGTGTTAGTAGAACTTATACAGCAATATAAAAGTTTTCTCCTTAAATTCTTCACGTATATGTGATTGGAGCATTGCTTAGAACTATGTCCATCAGGCCTAGGCTTTGTAACTACTAGGAACGAATAGTTATTTAAGATCTCTAGTTTAGAACATATACCAAAATGATCATTTTTAGATATTTTGGGTTGATAATTCATAGGAATGAGAGATTATTAAAGGTCTACCATTCAAGTGGAGTGGAAGAAATAGAGACATACTTCATAAGTTTTATAAAATGTGTGTAAAATTCAAAATAAAAATGAAGTTTTACAGGACATATATAGGAAGGCTTGTCATGGTGCTGGGCTGTTGATAACAAATTCATGAGGTTAGTGTAACCGAATAGTAACTTCATTTAGATTAGCATCTAAACTAGCCAAAAAGGTGTACATAAAAAAGGTTACACCATTTAATGGAGAAATTAAGTGGAAATTCAAGTTAAGTAGGTTTTCACTGACTCAAAATTAACCACAGCCTGAGAACATTGCAGAAGTTGTTTGCTGAAAAGGATGGCATCTGAATCTGTTTTGAGGGTTATCCCACTTGAGCTAAGAAATATTTCCTTCAATGTTGGGATCCAATATAGAGATGTCAAGCTAATGGGATTTCCATCCATGAAGTTAAAACCTACATATAAACTTTCAAACCTGGGAAGTTGGCTGATGCAATTTGGAAAGCTTCTAGTGAAAGCATTTTCTGCCAAAAGGAGAGATTACAGGGAAGGAAATTTGCAGACTAATCTTGTGATCTGACCACTTAATCTATTTTGGTACAGCAGTAGGATTTCAAGACTTTTGAGGTTGGAAATTTAAGATGGAAGCTCCCCTATCAGCTGTTGTCACCAAGAATTAGACATCAAATTTGAAAGATCGAAAAGTGAAAGGGGAATCGGTCTTTGAATGAACTGCTTGATGCACTCAGAGCAGACAATGATGGGGCATTTTAAAGCAATGATTAAAAAAAGAAAAAAAGAATGCATAGGGGAGTTGATAGAATAGATCTGATGACAAAAGCATCCTTAAAATAGTAAAAGAACATAATACAAGAAGGAGTTGCTTGGTGTGACAAGAATCATGTGGCCTAACCCAATTAGTTAGAGAAAATCATAAAATGATGATGATTTGAGAGACCATGGGCACATTCCACCAAACAAAGCAAGATCAGTACACTTATACCTATCCTACACATTTCCCACCATCAATGCTATGGTTTCTAGCAATCATATGAGTTTTGGACCTTCTATTTTTCATGCTGGATAGATGGGATGTCTTTTGCAATTTGCACCCCCATGGTAGACTATTATTAACATGTTTCACCATGTACAAATAGGTGCATTGAGCTGTCAAAGTTATTTCCTTCCCATATAAGTTACAATATTACATTCAAATATTCTTCAATACATAAATCTGTCATTCAATCACCAAATAATCACTTCTCATTCAGCAAAATCCTAGACCAATGGAGTCATGAATTTTGGAAAGTTCACAACATTACCAAATTTGCATTTGTTTGTTGACTTCCTTACAAATATGAAATGAAACTGCTACTCCAAGAAAAAAGAAAATTTAACCATAATACTGATAATCAAAGTAGTAAAATTATCAATAAATCAAATTGAAAAGGCATCCTTAGAGTCAGTTTAATGCAACTGATACAAATTATGGATAATCATTTCAAGCAGTAGAAATTGCTAGTATCAATTGCATTGCTTGCTGTTCAAGGAGATATGTGGAAGGATTCTGACTTCCATAGACATTTAAACTCTAATTAGAAGAAGATATTCATTTGTTTTCTTTTTAAATGCCTGTCTTCAATCTAAACAACACTGAATGCTTTACAACTTCATCTTTCCTGTTTAGTTAGAGTAGTGTTTAGAGTAAAACCCTTCCGTCTAATCACTACAAAATCAAATTATCATCAGGTAAGAACTACTCATGAGACTAGCGATTTAGAGCCTATTCTTCAACATCAAAGCCAATAAAGAAAAAATTTAACCTAACTATTTCCATTCCCTCCAAATCAAGATAACAAAGATCGAATTCTATGTAGGTCCAAACACACCACCCTTGCTAATGATGCAACCGATATAAGCATCAAACAAGAACATTATCTGGCAATGACAAGCACAGCAGGATTTGAACAATTCAAAGTCTGCTGCTTTCTAGTTGTGTTTTTGAAATCATACCTCGCAGCTAGAAAGCTCCGCCTTCCCAGAGGCTTCCCGCTCAGAGACTTCCCTCTCCCTCTCCTCGATGTAGCTCTGCATCTCCCTCTCCTTAATGATCCTATCCTGGATGTCAGTGTTGAGAGCTTCCTTCAGCTCTTTCACGAACTTGTCCACCACGACCTTGATTCTCAAAACATGCCTTTAACGCTCTGGGGGCCCGATTCAGATGCTGGGTCCAGGGATTATTGATGCTTTTACCTCCCTATGACTTGCCCTAATTCTCGATTGAAACTTGAGTTCTTCGATGAGAATTTTCAGTTACTGTTGTATTCTCTACTTGTGCTTTACTGAGTGTGCGAGAGTCGCTGCCAGATGCCGTTATGGGAAGGTGAATAAGGAAGAAGCAACTTCAAATGGTGGGTGTTTGGTTTTTTGTAATCTCAGCCATTCATTTTCCGTGGGTCCCCCACTATGCATACAGTAATTTAGGAAACCGTAAGGGGCCTATGGAAGGTGCGGCTCGCTTTTTGTCAATCAATCGATTGTAGGTTAGAACACTCCACTTTTCTGATCTGGTCCGGATTTGACAAAATTGACAATTATATTATTTGGACAATGAATTAATTATACTATTACTATTTAAATAATTAAATACATATTTTTAATGAAACTTTATGGGCATGAAAAGTCAAATTATCCTTTTGCGATAAATATGTAATTTTAAAATTTATATTTAATACAATTTATCTTAATATTTGATTTGAATAATTTTTATATTAATTTAAATAAAAATATTTTATATATCATTTACTTATTTAATATAAAAATTAATATAAATCCCATTTAGCATATAGGTTACAAATGGAACTGCAGTCAAAATTTTGAAATGCAAGTACAACTTACAACAAATTTCTCATCATAAATATAAGTTTTTTCAAAACTATAATATGATAAATAAAAACTTAAATCAAAACTAGTATTAATTAAAATAAAATTTACTTTTTTTGTTTGCCATTAAATAGGAGTTTAAGGCTGATTTTATTACATACAACAATTTGGTTGCAAAAGCTATATTTTAAGACTTTATTCAACATAAATTTTGGTTGTATAAGAAATTATCTTTTTTCAACAAAAAAATAAATGAATAAGTACGTTTATGTAATTTTTAACAACTATTATTTACAAAAAAAAATTAATTAGTTGTTAAAAATTTATGGTGACAAATTCTTGTGACAAAATACTAGATTTGTTGCAAAAAATATAACACTTTATATGTCCTTTCTTAGGATAAGTTTGTAGCAATAAAATTATTTTTGGTTGTTAAATTTCATGGCTTAAAATGAATTCTCTTGTAGTGTAACATATTTCTCTTTTTTTTGGCATTAGGTAATGGAGCATAGTTAATTAAAAAAGAAAAGAAGTTTATGAAGTTCAAATAGAATCCTTAAACATTATTTTTTTATTATATATATAACCAATATAGCTCTATTAAAAATTTTATTTTCTTTTATTTTCTACTAAATATGTGTAGATAGTTAGACAAAGAGAAAAAAAAAGTATCGGTAATAGAAAACAAAAGGGATGAAAGTGAGAAAATAAAAATAATAATAATTGAAAATTTATCGAACAAACGATCAAGGTCATTTACCAAAATGGCCTTATTACATTGATCAAGTACTCCAGCTTCAGGCCATGAGAATGGTCCGATCATAGGGCTTCCTATTCTAATAGTTTTACCAAATAAAGTGTGCACCTCGTTAAGTAATAAGGGACCATTGGGATAGTCTAAGTTAACTATTTGAATGGTCTTTTTCCGTAACTTTATTAAAATTGGAAAAAAATTGAGTGAAAGAAGGAAAAATTAAGCATACTTTGGATAAAGTTCATTAAAATTTGTTAAAATTTATTAATTTCTTTGTAATTTTTATAACAAATTAAATAAAGTATGATAGTGAATATTTAGGTTTCAAAAAAATTATTTACTTTTAATAATCAACATATAGTTATCTAAAGTTCACTAAAACAACCTCAACTTAATAAAATCTATAATACAAATAAAAAATGAAAATAAAATGGCCCAATATTCATAACATGTTAATTGTTTCAAAATTCATTAATTTAATTAAACATAATTAAAGTCTATTAAGGCTTATTAAAGTCTATTAGAATAATATAAGCCCATTCTTTATGTGAACAAAGATCCATCCAAGCCCATTAAAGTTTATTAGATTTATTAATGCCTATTAAATTCAATTAAGGCCAATAAATATTTCTTAAACTTTATTAAGATTTATTAAAGCTTGTTGAAGTGACTTAAAAACTTAAATTTTTTTTAATTTAATTTTCATCAACTTATAGTTAAAAAAATTTATGTATAATTATTAATGAATTATTTATATGATTAGAGAAAGTAATCATATAAAATTTTAAGGGATATAATTATTTTCATCTCAGAATATATCAAAACTCCCGATTGAAGAAAAGCCTACCAGAAAAGAGCTAACTAACATCTATAAAACTCCATTATAGTTTATTAAAGATAGCTAAAGTTTGTTAAAAATCATTAAATTCTATTTAAAATAAATATTTTAAGGGTGAATTTTCATAAGAATTCATAGAAATTTAGGGTTTAAGGTTTAGGAAAGTGGAGTTTTTAGAACTCCTAGATTTGAGTATTAGGAAGAAAACTATCCTGATCTAGTAGAACTACTCTCGAGAGTAATAAATACTAAAGGAGATATTCTGTGGACTCTAGAAAGAGAAAAGTAGACTAAGGATGATATTCTACAAGTTCAACAAGAAATAAATAAAAGGCTGAATGAAGTAGAAGAAGCTCTTAAGCAAAAAGGCAAAAGAAAATTTAAAACCTCAAAAACCTTGAAGAAAGATTAAGGTTTCTATCAGGAGGATCTGAAACAAGTTTAGAACAAGCTTATAAAAGATTAGCCATGGAGATGAGAATAGAATCATCAGAAAAATGGTCAAATAATCTCCAAAACTTGAGAAGTCTAGCTCAAAGTCGGGTAGAAGTTCATCAGTCGAGATATCCTTGGAAAATACCTTATATGTTTTATCCTAAGGATGGAAAAATGGAACAAGTATCTTTACAGGGGGCATACTTAAATATAACTGTCAAAAAGATATAGAAATGGCCATTAAAGCTTGGGCAAACTAGGCAAGAACCACTCCCTAGAGGAAGAGATTGAATAATAGAGAAAGCTAGAATGTATCTAGCAGCAAGTTTATGAGGAATAGCTCAATAATTTTGGGATGAGTTAAGCAAAAGATCACCAATCGATCAAGTAATCGAAGAAAATGCTTAAAGACTAGAAGAAGTAATTCTCATTTTTGTTAATATACTAAAAAGAGAATTTACCAAAATAATAATCACAAATACAAATGGATATTAAAGGCAGAAAACTAGAGCAGCCTTGGTAAAATTATAAACCTATGATATGTGCCAATTTGAAGATTATTTTTGTAAGTTTAAAGAAAAATATTATCAATGAAGCTTTGAAGACTAGAAATATACTCAATATGCTCTAGGCATGTTTTGGGACAAACTTCCAAGAAAATGGGGAGTAGTAAACCAGAGAGCACTAGAACAACATATGCTATCAAATCCAGATATAACAGATACGTTAGGTTCTAGAGAAGAGGCAGTAAGACTTTATATCATATTATACTGCATAAAAAGAAAACTTTTTAAGGATATTAAAAAGATACCGATAATGTCAGAAGAATGCTACAACAAATATAAATTAGTAACTTGAAGATGCGGTTGTGAACCAATCAAAAGAGAGTCGATGAAAAAACAAACCATATGTATGGGAGGAGCTTATTCAAAACCATCAAAGAAAATTAAAATATGAAAGAAGTTTCATCAAGTTTCAATCAGTCCAAGAAAAGGGAGAAATAAACAAGAAGGAAGGTTTATTCGACCTCATAGAAGCTTAGAAGAAATGAGACAACTTTCAGAGATAAGTATGAAAGAGATCTTAAATGTCCTAAAGTAAGTTACTATCTCAATATAGATGTTGTTGGTTATACAGGAAACCAAGTCATAATCCAACAAAATGTCCAAAAAGAAAGATAAGGCAACCAACTGTTAAAGCCTTGTTATATACCTATAGAACTCGTGAATATGAATCAATATGAGGTAAAGAGATTGACTCAGATGAAGAGAAATCTTTTAGAGTAAAATCAGAGTATTCAGAAGATACATCTTTAGAATCAGATATAGAAACTGATTTACATCATGAAAGTCAAGTATGACAAAAATTTCATAATATTGGACTCTTCATGATAACTAGTAAGGAAGCAGAATAAATTGATCTTGTAGCCTTACAAGATGAGCAAACAGAAGAAATTTATAAAATTAATGAATCAGCAACTGAAATAGCATTTTCATCTAAAGATTATTATCAGTGGAAAATGCCT
Source organism: Pouteria campechiana (assembly GCA_036873735.1). Classification (NCBI taxonomy): domain Eukaryota; kingdom Viridiplantae; phylum Streptophyta; class Magnoliopsida; order Ericales; family Sapotaceae; genus Pouteria; species Pouteria campechiana. The sequence goes on from JAYJMB010008782.1 coordinate 89,444, forward strand.
TCTATAAGCATATCAGATGTCTACAACAAAAGTTGAATTCCTTGCCAAGAAGCGGTTTACATTTTTAAAATAGAAACAATCGCTAAATTACAAGCCATAGATTAAGGGCATTTTTTTATTTCATTAGTAAAAACGAATCAAATACAAGAAGCCTTGAAAAATAAAAAGAATTTTATTCAATACGGCTTGGTCTAGTTGGGAATTTCTCCACTTGCAAGAGAGGAAGTTGGTCTCCCAATTCTAATTGCAGTAGTAGATGCAAGTACTATGGGACAATTTGAAAAATCATTATTGGGAGGTGCAAGGGCAAATTTATGTAAATGACCAATTTGGTTTAAAGTTTGGCCCAGAATGAATGTAAACCTCAAAGATGCAAATATTGTGAAAACCCTAAGCTTGAGAGTCTATACAAATGGATGGAGGAAACACGGTTATCCTAGGAATAGACAGGTAATATGAGTTTTGAGCAGAACATTTGTTCAATTTTATAAAACACACAGACCAATGGTAAAAAATGAACAAATTTATACTAAATTGTTTGAGTTAGAAAACCTAGTTAAAGGTATAACTCTTACAATCTAAACCCTAAAAGGCTTATTTAGCCAAGAAATTGGGTATTCAAGATTACGAAGGAAATCAAAAGATGTTAGGATCCTCACAAATCCAAAAAGAAGGAAACAACTTGATCATAAAAGACACATCAATTCCTAGATCTTTAAAGATAACAGAGCTTGAGGATCGCAAAGATAAACAAGGAGAACCAAGCAAGATCTCAGTCGACAGTTCCACGAAATTTAGAAGAAGTGTAGGATAACAGAAAATCAATGTTCTTATATACGAAGATGAACCTCAAGGAATGATGATGACATTTAAATTAAAAACAAAGGTAAAAAGTCTATAGGTATTGATAGATTTATCCATGGCCACAAAAATAAGAGTTATCATCAATAACAAAAACAGAATAGCTCTAATTGATACAAGCACTAGTTTTTATTATCAAAATTATAGTATTTTATCTCTAAAAATATGAAAAATAATCCCAAAGTTACCTCTTACCATTGCAAACAATTCTTCTGTAAATGTAACTAAAATGGCTGAAGGAGTGGAAATAAAAATATTAGATAAGATTTTTGGATAAATATTCTACTGTGTAGAAAACTTATCGGAAGACCTTATCTTGGGAAATGCCTTTTTAAAACATCAACTTGAAAATAGATCATTCATCCAAGAACTAGATCACATATTAATAGGAGGATTTAGGATCTCTATTGAAGTCTTGGCCTCTATTACAAAAATAGAAGCAGAAAGAGAAGAAGATTGTTTAACTGCAAAAACTATTATTAGTTTAATAGAGTAGGAGGAAAATAAGAATAAATAACCTTGAAAAAGGAATTTTGTGTAAAAAAAGGCCATTGAATAAATCAAAGAAAGACTTCGAGAAAATTTTAAAGAAAATCCTCAAGCATTATCAAAAAATGTCTAGTTAAGGCTTCTTTAAAATTAAAAAATCCAGAAGATATCATCAAGAGTTGCGGGATCAAAATATACAACGAAGATGATAGAGGAATTTAAAAAATAAATTCTTGAGCTTCAAAAACTAGGACTAATCCAGCCCAGTACCGGCAAGCATAAGAGTGCAACTTTTATGACTTTAAACCATGTTAAGAAAGTACGAGGGAAAGCTCGAATGGTAATTGATTATCGGGAATTAAACTTAGCCATAGAATCTAATGACTATAATCTCCCAAATCAAGAAGAGCTTAGAAAATGGATTAGAAAAGGCCGGCCTGAGATATATTCAAAATTTGATTTTAAATCAGGTTATTAGCAAATCAGGATGCATTAGGACAACACTCACATAACTACATTCTCATGTCCTCAAGGATTATTTGAATGGCTAGTCATGCCATTTAGTTTAATAAATGCACTTGGAATTTTTCAATGGCGAATAGATTTAACATTCAAAGGAATGAAAGAATTCTTCATAGTATATATAGATAATGTTCTTGTATTTTCTAAAATACAGGAGGAACATATAAGCCATTTGGAGCAAGTGACTGAAATATTCCTCAGAGAATCAATGATTTTGTAAGTAAGGAAATGTGTTTAGATGCAATCAAAAATCAATTCTTAGGATTAGAATCGAAGGGAATTAAGAAAAAATGCAATCACATATTACAGAATCCATAAAATTATTTCTAGACAAAATCGAGGATCGAAAACAACAGCAAAGGTTTCTAGGAATCCTGAATTATATCGGACCATTCAATAAAGGTCTTGCAACTTTAATTAGAGTTTTTCATAGAAAAAATTCCTTGAAAATGGAGTAGCGAAGACACTCAATTGGTTAAAAGGATAAAAAATTAGACAAAAAATCTTTCAAAATTTAAATTACCAGAAAAAAGGAGATTATCCGATTTTATAAGTTGATGCCTCTGAATCATATTGGGGATGTGTTTTAAAAGAAAGAAAACCGTCTACTAATGTTAAAGTAATTAGTAGGTATTGTGGAAAAACCTTCAAAGGTTCAAAAATTAATTGGTCAATCCATGAAATAGAAGTATTCTTAGTAATACAAGCTATAAAGGCTAATGAATTATTTTTTGTGTCAGAAAAAACCTTTTAGTCTGAAACAAATTCTTCTTATTTTAAACATTTTTGAAATTTAAAACTTAAAAAAAATAGACAGGCTAAATTGGTTAGATGACAACATAAACTCGCATATTAAAATTTTAATATTAAATTAATTTGAAGTCATCAAAATGTAAGTGTTGATCTCTTACTTAAGAAATTATAAAGATTTACAAATGACTAGAGAATGGAATCTACCTTCTGTAAAAAATGTAAAAGAATGAGACATCCAGTAAAATATTATACATAGAAGCAAGGAACCAAAGAGAAAGTGGAAAAAATCAAGCATTTGCTAACACAAGTAGAAGTAGAACTTTCTTCCAAAAAGAAAGAAAAGCTTGAGCCTAAGTGTTGGATCTGTAAGGAGTTAGGGCATTATGCAAGTCAATATCCAGAAAAGCATCAAAAAAAGAAAGAAAAGATTTTTGAACGAGAATCCAAAAATGTTGGTCATTCTAAGCAAACCAAAGGAGAATTCGCTCAACATTGAAAGATGGAAGTATGTAGAGTAAAAATTTCTACTCAAAAAGCTCATAGAAAATGGATATTGTGTTATCAAAATTAAACATTACATATGAAGGTAACTCAAATATCGAGAGAAATGAGATTGAGTATGTGATTCATAATCTAACCAAAGCAAACTATATTGGCCTTGTTTCTCAACACTCAATGACCAAGCAAAAGAACTATTGGAATTAGTTTTTGCAGGAGAGGTCAAAGGATTCTATAATTCAGATAAAGTAGCACTGAAATAAGTGTTCGTTGCAGATTTAGGAATCGAAAATATGATTGAAGAACTGGAAAAAGAAAATTTGATATTAAAAGAATTATCTCAAAGTCAACATTCTCAAGTTCTCAACCTAAAAGGTCAACTAGAGGATCAAGAAGCAAAATATGTTTTGATCTAGGAACTAGTTAAAAAATTTATCAAGGAAGTAACAACAGAAACTTTACTTTCGCTTAAGCAAGTAGTGATCAAATCTTTCCCTCAATGGAAAACATCAACCTATAATATTAGAGGGATACCAAAAGTCAGGATCATAAAAGACTTGTTTCATTCTTCTAACTGGGAAGAATGATTTAGAATGAGTTTGATTTATATATGCATAGACAGAAGTAATCAGTTATAGTTAGCCAAAGTCCCCAGAAACCATTAGACATTTGTTACTTTTACTTGGCTACGATAAATGAAAGGTCACTTGTCTTAGAGTATCATTCATATTTTGGAAAGCAGAAAAAGAAGACTCTGAATATCAAAGTTTTCAAATTTGAATTTTATCACCGGGAGAGGAAATAAATCAAAATTTTGATTTGTCCGCCCTCTGGACTTCCGCAAATTGGCAAATGCTTTGCAAACATTATCTTTCTTCAACATACATTAGGATTATCACTACCATCCTCCATGCCAAACATGCTCAGCAAAACCTTGAAGTAATATCTCTCACAGGCTATGATCTATCCTTGAAAAACATCTTAGCCGTCATTCCAACGAAGTACATGATGAATGCACAACAACTTGAGCAAGGTTATCATTCTGAGATTGGAAAATTCATCACAAAGCTCAAGACACCCTCAAATTATCCTCTCAAGATTTGGCATCAGTGGCCCCATATCAATCATATTCTTCATGAGCAACCTACCCCCATGATTGATGCATTAATGGAGCTAGGCATAATTAACACCAATAATTGAAAGTACGCAAATGCACTTAGCACATGGCTAGATAGTTATTTAGCTAGTTATCTTTTCTTTTTACTATTTAAGCATGTAACATGTCCATCGAATATGATGCCAACACTCTTTTACTATTTCATTTTTTATGTGTCAACTTTTTGTGGTGACGATAGACATCTTCTACTACAATACGATAAACTTTTTCTTTGTCTACAAATGCAAATGCTTCCCTATTAGAAATTAAAAGAACTCTCATCACTAACTATATTTTATAACAACCTATTAATTTTTCCTTTTACAAAATAATAATATATTTCCTTAAATGGAATTTGCACATCATATATACATTAATTAATAATCTATTACTTAGACGGGTTAATTAATAATCTATTACTTAGACGGGTGCGATTGTCTATTTGGGAACTACAAATATGATATCTACTGAATTTATAAAGGTATTCACACATGTCTTTCATCCTACACTAGTGTAAAAAATTGCAACAATACCGCCTTAGGGCCTGTTTGGCCCGGCGTTTCGGGAGGGTAAAAGTACTTTTTTCAGCCAAAACGCGATTCTGTAGTGTTTGGCTGAAATATGAAAATGCGCTTTTCATATCGTAAAAGCCAGAATATGGCTTTTACACGGAAGCTCGGATTTAGAGCTTTTCCCAAAAGCTCTACGTACAAACGTGCTTTCTGTAATTGCTTAAAAGCCACCGCCAGGCCAAACAGGCCCTTATTATACTTTTACGTATACACATTTCGAGGAAAAAGGCGAGGAAGGTAAGCTTGCGCAATTCATGGGCGGATGTTTTGGAATCTGGCTGCTGCATCCTACGCATTCAGCGCGTGCAGCTGGTCTCGCACCTAATCCTAAATTCCAGCTGCGTAGTTTGTACGCTGACTTTCTGCTTCCTTTTAAAATATGTCAATCACCCCGTCTCTGTCTTTGTTTGGAGACGGACCTTTCTAAATTCCTCCCCACCCTCGAACATTCCTTTCTTCAGGCCTCTTACCCAATCCAAACATTTTTTACTAAGTTCCACTGCCCAAACGACAATCCACATGCCATGGGCCACTTTCACTTTCATACATTCATCGAATCCATCTCATCAGTTTGTTCGCACAATGCCATTTACATCCACATGAAATTTTATTAAATTTACTTTAATAACCTACTTCTTCTCATCAAAATGACATTTAAAGGTGCAGATTTATTCATGGAAGTACGAAGAATCCGTTAAGAGGTGCAAAGTCTATAGCGGTTGTCTAGTCCCGCATCGTCGGAGCATTGGAATGTAGACACGGAGCAAAAAACAAAACGCGCATAAAATAAAAAGCGCTCTCGTCTCTCAGAGACCGAGAGACCGTTGTGAGAGTGAGAGAGAGAGAGATGTCTGGAGGAATTGCTCGCGGCCGTCTGACGGAAGAGAGGAAAGCATGGCGGAAGAATCATCCCCACGTCGGTATTTCGTTCTCTGCAGACGACGATTCAATCCGCCTCTTTGATAGTCTTATCTTCCTCGGACTTTCCGTTTCTTCTGTAGAAAGCTGTCTGATGATTAGTTTGTCTGGATTGCAGGGTTTCGTAGCGAAGCCGGAAGCCCTGCCTGACGGCTCTGTCAATTTGATGGTCTGGCACTGCACGATCCCGGGAAAAACGGGGGTAAGTCTCCCTGATGATCGTTTGCCTTTGGATTCTTCGCTGTGGTTGCTATTTTATCTTGTTTTTGGAAAGGTTTGGATTTCTCACTAAAATTCTCTGGTCTGAGTTTTGATTTCGAAACTGGAAGCGGGTTGCTATTCCGTGTTAGCAGAAGTAGGAAAGACGTGTGTGTTTAGCCGTCCTAGTATTACTTTTTTGTTTAATTTAGGAGTACGGTTTTGCTTTTCCGATACATGCTTTTTGACGTTATTGATTGGGTAAAGAACGATATTGTTTTTCTCCACATGATTGAATTCGTAATCGGATTGGTTTGAACTTAATTCGTTGAAAACATTCAAGCTGTAACTGAAATTTTAGGGGCTTGGACGAATTCTTCATGTACACCTCATATTCCCTGAATTAATTTCACTATATTCCAATTGAAGGATAAGCTTTTGGCTTGCGTTTGCCCAAACATTGATGTTCTTACATGCTGTACTTGGAATACGCTCATGTTGAAAGGAGTTAAACTCATCTTGATAGAGCCATTTGTTGAAACCCAGGTAAATCAATCCTTAGGTAGGCCATGGGGCCACTTATTCAAATGAATTTGGTGTCTGAGAAATTACCGAGTCAAATGTAAAATACTATGATATTGGAAAAACTAATTATTGTCATATAAGATGTGAAAGTTGAATTTTTTTCATCCTATTGCATTGATCCTTAAGTTAAACCTATCATTGGTTTGTTTTTGATAGAGTGGTCTGCTAATTCCAAGTTACCTGCTATAATCATGATTTAAACTGGTCTTTTGAGCTCTGCAAGACAACATGGGGAAATGGGGTGCCCATCCCGCTTGATGGTTATATCACATATCCTGAATGCATTGCTGTTGGGTGGGTCAGGAATTCAACATTGGCTGAAAGTTGTGATCAAACTATTGCTTGAAATCAGTCGTTGGTAACCTTTCATCCAATCATTTCAATCTATCAGTTAACCTATGCCTGAGTTAAAAAAGTTTTGCATTCATTTGAATGACTGTTAAAAGATACTAATCTTGGTTCCGCAACATGTTTTCTCAATTTTTTTTCTCTCAAATATATTTTTGTGACCAATGCTGGGCATGTGGGGACATATCTAATTTCTTTTCTAGGCTGTGGGCAGATGGAAATGATGCTATAGATGTGCTTGACAGATATCAGATGGTAGGTTACATTTGAGAAATTAAATGGGAAATTAAATGCATAGTTAATACTAGTAAGTCCTTTGAAGGATCGCACTTCAGCTGGGGTAGGTTTTATTTGGGTTTAAATTTGGTGCAGGCTCAACTTGGAGTAGCTGTTTCTTAGGTGTTCAGATAGATTGCTAGACCATGGTCTTGAGTTTCAACATTTAAAGGGCATCAACTAATTGAATGTATAGATTTACTGTCCAATTAAATATGCACACTTCAAGTGTCTAGTTCTTTGATTGCTGGCCCGTATTTATTCTCCCAAATTCCTTGGCATAACTCAAGTACATCCAAATGTACTTGAGAATTTCTCGTTGGCAATATTATTGTAATAAATTAAGATGCGGCTTTGATGTTGTTGTTTACCACTTCTTCTGTTATTGTTATTTACAACATCATTATCATTGTACTGTCTGTGTAAAATCCATGTTTTGACTGAAATTTTGGAATTCCCATTTGGCTTTCAAGCTGAAAAAGAAACCATTCCCATCTCCTTTTATTGTAAATTTAAAAGACTTCTATGAAAAAGGACCCAAACATACTTTTTCCATGCATTTTGTGGTGAATCACATCCTTGGTTTAGAGTTTAAACAGAAATGCTATTTCAAGACAGTGCTTGAGACATACATCTGGAGGAGAAACTGCACCTGAATAGAACATGCAGTTCATGGAAAATTAGAAAAACATGATAAAAAAAAGAAGAAAAAAAATCTTTGAAATTATCTTGGGGATTTGTTTTTTAGAGAAACTAGGAATATATCTTTCTTTTAAATTGTATTTCAAGATTTTAGGAGAATTGCACCTTGAAGATCAAATTTGTAATTCCCATGAAATGAGAAAATTTTACATAAAAGAATAAACTGATACGATCTTCAACCTTTTGGTGTATATGGTTTATGGCCTGTTTGTAAGCTCCATTTGATAGCTTATTACCTCCACGGTAGCATTTATACTTTTTCATTAACTTATGACCATTATGAAAGGAAAGAGTCTTACAGGGATGTTTTGACATTATTAAGAACAAATCCCATAATTGTGTGGCGTACATATTCTTAAACTTTGAAATTGTGCAAGTGGTTTAGCCTTATTTTAGTTTCTTAGGGTGAGGTCAAGTTTAGCTTTTTGGCTAGTATCTCATGGCAAGAAATTTAGAAGAATATTAATTGCAGCAGTGATGGAAAAAAATTAACAAAAACTCTATGTTGCCGTTTATATATATATATATATTTTTTTTTTTCAGTGGATTTTACCATGAAATGTAACTTATGAAAGGTGCATAAATTCTTCTTATATTAAGAACTAAAGTCTTGTTCAACTAGTTGGCCATATGAGTCAAAAATATGCGTAGTAATATTCACATTGTTTATAACTTCTCTTGTAAAGGTCCACTTGAAAAGTGACATGATCTCTGGGGTACCTAGCTTTGGGATATTTTCTCTTCAGTTACTTGTAGTCCATCAGCTATTTTAGTGTAAAGGTTTGGAAAATAATGTTTCGTTAATTTCAATGTCCATGAGTTTACATCATTTAGGCTTCTTTCTTTTGTACAGCCCCATCAACGAGTATTTCTACAATAACTTTCATGCCCAATGTGTAAGTTAATGTGTGACATATTTTGGACAACTTGGATCACTAATACAATCAATAAAAGAAATCTTAGACAATATATAAGTTCCAATAAAATATTTTTACATACTTAGTAAAAGCTAATCACATGATATGCAACAGTTCGAATAATCTATCTTTCAATCTTTTATATGGTTTCAATGTGAACCTATCTGAAATTGTTTGTTTTGAGTTCTTCATTAATAGAAAGCAGATTCTTGTTCTTCCTTTATGTTTTGTTTTCCTATACTCAATCAAAATAAGTCTAACATCATCTTCAAACCTTTTTCTACGTTATTTGAATCAACACAAAACTTATAAACCATCGTCTGAGGCTGTGTTTGGTTTGAAGTAAAAGATGTGTAAAAGAGAAATAAAAGTAAAATGGGTGTAGAAGGGGAGGTGATGATGTCGGCAATATTAGAGTGATGGCAACAATAAAGTGAATAAAGATGAAACGAATGGGCTTTTTTTTATTTTTTTCTGAAAAAGATAGGTAATTGTATAGTAAAGGCAGGGTAGTTATAGGTACTTAGAGGTGGTTAAATGTCACACTAGTATAGGGAAAAAAGAAAAAAGGGGCTTTTTTCCATTTGACCTTGGAGGGTCTTTTACCCTCTGTTAAACAAACATCATGAGCGAATTTCATACATCCTAACTATTTAAATTGTACGCCCTACTAAAATAATCAGAAAAAATATACATGTATTAGGATGAGTTTTTTGAAGTGCGGTTAGCATGAATCATTTGGGAAGGTCAGCGTGAAATTTGATTCAACTCAATTTCGAGGTTATGTTGCATTATCAATTGCCTCAAATGATGAACATATTAGATTTTGTTAACTTTTTACTGTGATGTAAGATTGTTCAAATGGTCTTGGGGGTAGGTCCAACTAATATTAACTTCATTAAGGGAAGCTACATGGAATTTTACCGTTGACAGTTAGACAAGAATATTTTAAAATGTTATGAAGTTGGGGGCAACATCAAGAAGTTTACGATGAAGGGGCTAGAATCAACATTTCCAAGGATGTGAATGTGATAACCAGTCTGCACATAAGATGCACCACTGCATCATAGAGCTATGGTTTAAACTTAAAAGTCTATATCTCAAACTGTTAATCTGGTGATATCCACTGATGGTAGCATATTTTTGAGTGGGTGAGCTAGGGAATTTTCTCTATATGCTTTTGGAGGCATGTACAAGGGAACAGAAAAACATAATTTACTGCTCAGCATATGAAAGAAAAATGCAACTTCACATTTAGAAAAACTATAAAAGAAGAGGAAAAAAAACGCAAAACATTGTAGTTTTATTGGAAATCTGTTTTAAATTATAAATTTGTAACGGGTGATTTCAATTTTATAACAAAAAGTTTGGGGAATTCCCATTTGAGATTGGATTCATGTAGTGTATTTGTGCATTTGTAAATAGTTCATTACATTAACAGATGAATATTTATGGATGTTTTGATTAATATATTTAGATGGCTAGTATCTTTTCAAAATTGTTTATGCTTTCTGGATTTTTTCTGGTTTTATTTTTTGCATGGCATGATATTTCAATGATGTTGACTCATTTGTAACATAATTTCTCTGCTTTGTATCCACTGACTTGTGACTTTTTCTCTCTCATTGCAATAATCCATTAGACTTGTTTTACATGATATTTTGATTGCTAAATATAGAAACATGTCTCTAACATGCTTCATTTGCACAATTTCTCATGCATTTAAACTCATCTTGGATATATCATACCTAAGACTTCTTCTCATAGGCATTTTATATTTGTGGATTTGATAGTCCATAAAAGGGAATCGAATTGGATGCCTTTGTCGTTTTGTGATTCTTTGAATCCTGGATGAGATTCATGTCTCTTTTTTAATATCCTATGAGGGAATCAAATTGGGTGCTTTTGTCTTTTTGTACTGCTTCAAATCCTGGATGAGATTCATGTCTCTCCTGTAATATTTCCTATGAGGGAATCAAATTGGACATCTTTGTCTTTTTGTGATGCTTCAAATCCTGTATGAAATCCATGTCTCCCTTTTAATATGGCCCAAGCTTTCATTAAAGACTATTTTTTCTCAATGTTTCACAATTCTGACATTTTCCGCTATTTCTTCTAAAAGTATGCAAGATTTCCTTTCTTCTGAGCATGAAAACATGAGCTGAAAGTAAAATTGCTGAAGTTCTTTGCAATCACCAGCATGGGGTCTACATTGTGAAGACTGGATTAAGTTGATGCCACATGTTTGGGTGATGGTGGTTGGGGTAGGCATGGTAATGCCTATGTATACATTTATGGCCTGTGAGCATAGGCATGGCCATAGGCATAGCAAGCATGTTGGCATGTGTATGTACTGTCAAGGTTTCAATCCCTGTCATTCTTGCTTAAAGAAAGCAATCATATTACTTTTAAGAGGATAACATGGAAAATGATGTGCATAGAAATGTGCATTAAGGAAGATTCATCAGTTCAATGCATTGTTTGCAATTTCAAAATTTTCTGTTGAAATTTCGATGAAATTCTCGTTTTTGGCCACTAGCAAAATGTTTTGGCCAGAGAAATGTAGAAATTTCCCCCATTAGGAGAAAATATTGAAATTTTGCCAAAATCTCATCAAAATTTCATGCACACCTTATTTCTCACCAAAAATTTTGGTGAAAATTTCAAATAAAAACCTAAACATCCCAAACCCTAATCACAAACCATGTCCCAACTTACCCCTTTCTTATTTCCGAAACTCCTTTCATGTTTTTTGCAAATCAAAACAACATGTACACTGTCCCTTTGAAGATTCGAACTCCGTTAGTGTCTTCTTCCTCAATTTTCAAGGTGAAATCGAGTTTTGGGCTTTGAAATTTAAAATGGAACCTTCAAAATCCATTTTCGAAGGGATTTAGATAAAAATCGGGGCTTAAAATCGAGATTGGGAGAAGCCACTTACCTCTCTTTCGTCGATAGTCACCCTTTTTCCCAATTTCCCCTTTCGAATCCAGCCCATTTGGAAGGAAATTGCTGAAGGAGTCTTCGAATCTCATTTCTGAACAAAACCCCTCACAAATCAGCGTCGGAAATTAGAAGGAAAGGCTCCAATTGGCGCTATGTTTGCCCGTGAACAGTGAAGACGCGTCCCCGGCCTCCCAGAGTTGAAGAAACTCGTTTGTGAGCACAAGTGGATGGTCTTACCCAATAAACAAGTTCATTTTTTAATTTCGTTGGGGAAACTAAATCTGTTATATTAATAATCATTATTTATAACCATTTATTAGTATTTTTTATAGATTATTTATTATACGAATTAGAATAAATTATACATTGAGTTTACTATTTAAACCAGTGTTCGGAATTTCGCTAATAGGGAAAATTTTGCTAACTTGAAAATGAGAAAATTTTGCCAATTTCGGAGAAATTATCGAAAATTTCGTCGAACTATTTCGCTAAAATATAAAAAAATTAAAAAAAATGCAGGAAAATTAGAAAATCTTTCAAAAAACTTCATAATAAATCATGATAAATTTGAATTTACATATAGAATAAAAAAGATCACTTTAAATGTGAACATATACGACATAAAGGAAACATACCAATGATGCAAAAGCAGATAAAGCATTTAAATATATGCATATAGTATGAAACATGTTATCACCATACCTCACCACTAAAAAGAAACTCGTGTAGGCTCATTAATTTTATCATTTCTACAGTTTTCCTCCATTGCTTCTGGCCAATGACTATATAAACTACCCAGATATAAGTTGTACCATGCAGGGAGAGAAGATGAAGACGCTTTGGTTCCATTATCCAAATTGTATGGTATCTAGCCATAAGACTGTTGAGGATAATATTCAGAATCTCCGACATAAGAATGTTGAGATTCTTGATATCCACAACTAGATCCCTACTCACTATTATGTATACCATAGAGGTGACAACCATATTATCCACCAAGTCATCCTCCTCTGTAAAGGCCACTTTCTTTTTACTGCCATACTTCCTCACATAGGATCTCAGAGGCGGTCGTGCACCATAATTTTTATCTTGCATTGCACGTCGGAAGTTAGCTTCTGCTGTAAATGGACTAAGAGGCCTTTGGCTAATTAAAGTGCCACCCACACCATCACCACTATCACCACTACCATCATCATCTTCATCATTATCATCATCACTACCACCACCATTTTGCGTTCTTGAAGAAGACTTTGTGGTTGATTGATTAGTGCTTTCAGATTTTGTCAGTGGATCAAAGTCATCTATTGGGGTTCTCTCCATATTCAATATTCTTTGTACATTTACCCCTTGTTCACGAGCTATATTAGTAATAGCAGGTTTTGACCCTCCATTTGCAATATCTAAATCATTAGACCTTAGCCACTCATATGAAGGGTCCTCTCTGTCATCATCTTTCTCTAAGTGAGCATAATGCCCTATCATCATTAAGTCCAATGGATCTTCAGGAGAGCTTTCTTCAGATTGAAGCAATCGTTCCCAAAACTGTATATTATAATGACAAAATATCAAATCTTAGAGTCTCTTATATCCTAATTTATTTCTTTTGCATGTATGAATAAAAGAAAACGTATTCTAGTTACACTCACATGGAGAGGAAAAGACCATCTGACTCAGTAATTTACATGTCAATAGTCTCAGATTTGGTGTTTCTTTCCTATAACAATTCCGACACTCACCTATTAAAGAAAATTTGGATTTATCAATAATTTAAAAGAAAAAGTAGACAACATATTATTAAATCACTATCTTTTACTTGCATGGTTTACTTGCATGGCATTGCTTTGTTTCTTGATTGGATTACTACATTCATCCAAAATAACCCCTTAGCATCTTGAAAGTACATTAACTATAACATTGAAGAAAATAAATATTATCAATATACAATTCTTAATCAACAAAATATCCTTGAAATGGTATAAGTAGATTAAGTTGTATATAATTACCTCATTTACAAGATCCTCAGCGTTGGGATTGCTGGGAAAAAACTTTTAAAACACTTGAAAAATCAAGGTGCCAAGCTAGGCATCATGACCTAGATGCCTCTCATAATGATACTTGGGATTTAAGTAATAAGTTGCAAAATTAGAATTAAGTTAGTTAATTTAAATAGAAAAGTTCTATACATATTCAATAAAACTGGATTTATTAAATCATATACTCACCAGCAGCATGTAAGGGATGACTTAGCATGCTTTCTCAACGAGCTTCTATAATCTGCAACACCCAATTTAAACCCATTGAGATTGTTCTCCTAAATTGCTTGCATCATAAAATGAATGGACTCATATATGGAACCCATGGATGGATATGTCTCATTGTCCATTATCCTCAGAACTCGGTAGATAGGTTCTAGTATGCCCAATACCCATCTCACACGATCCCAAAATGTAGCTGTTATAATAATATCCATTGTTCTCTTCCCTCTGCCGTCTTTCTATATTTTGAGGCCCACCATTCGTCTGAGTTAAAAATTGTGGTGAGGGCTTGATAGCTTTGTACAAGCTTTTCAGTGTAATATAATTTGTAGCAAATCTTGTCTTTCTAAGACGAACAATCTATCATTATATCAAGATATCGTGTAAAATATGGAAAGAACTCAACTGTGATTGTATACAAACTTGGTCACCGTATGTGCAATTTTTTTTTTGTACAGCTGGACGACAACCAATATCTTCTAGCATTAGATCAATAAAATGTGCAACACAAGGGGTCCAATAAAAAGAGTATCTTTCTTCCAGTGTTTTCCCAGCTTTTTTATAGGCACTCTCACTATCAGTAACAATCTGCACTACACGATCTGCACCAACCCATTCAATCATTTTCTTTAATTCTCCCTCGATATAATGGGCATCCTTTACATATGCTGATGTATCTACTGAATTTATGAATGCTGATATCCCTTTGCAGTATACCATAAAATTTATTATAGACATTTTTGTTGGGCCTGTCCATTCATCACACATTATGGTAACTCCATAAGTATCCCAATGAATGCTTTTGACTATTGATCCAGTCATTTATCTCTGTCACCTCTCCCTTCAAATATTTTCCATAAATTTTCCTTCTTGTGGGGGGTTTTACATGTTCCCCCTCTCTTTGAGCAACAACTACAATATTCTTAAATGCAACTATATCTGCTGCATGTGTTGGAATTGCATTGTAAAAAAAAAAACTTCGATTCAAACTTGTGAAGCTAGTTAACATTATCCCTTCCCTTATTGTACATATCCTTTATTTTCTTTTGTACTCCACCCACTTGTTCATACAATTTAGGTTCAGTCATTTTCACACTCTTGCTATGTTCAAAATATCCTATAATTCCACCCTTTCTACCACCCCTACTACCACCCCCACTCCTACCACCACCACCACCTCCATTACAACCACCAACCTCCCTAACAGACCCATGGAACATTTGCTTATCTATCTCTAGTTAAATCATTTGCTTCCTTTTCCATTGTTCAGCTCTAGAGGCATGCATAACTCTTTTGATATCACCATCATTCTCTTTATCCTCCTCATTATCAATATCCACTGTATTTGAAAATACGTATAATTTTTCAAAAATATTTCTCTCATTTTCCTTTTTTGACTCTCAAAAGCTCACCCCTTATAAGAGAACCCTTTTAGTCAATTTTCTCACTTCTAGGAGTACCTTGGGGCAATTTTTAAGATTTTTTGTACCTCTCCAACTAAATGCTCCTTCATTCTTGTAACACTTCCCGGCTTTATTTGTTGACTACAATAATTACACTTTAGATACCCATCTAATGGCTTCCCATACTCCCAAGCGATATCTTGTGACTTATTTTTACTGCCTCTTCTCGTACTTGAGCTTGACATAGTGAACCTATAAATAAAACAATGACGTTATAGAATAATTAACATCAGTTACATTTATTTTTACATAAATAAATTCAATAAGAAAGGCCCCAACCATTTTTATACTTAAAAGGTTTATTCATTAATGTATGATATTATACCCCAATTTTGATATTATAAATTTTAAAAGTCACAGGATAAATTATTTATTTTCATAATTGACAAAAATATAAAGTATATATTAATTAATTTTTGTTACTGCTAAATAATATTTATATTATTTAAATTAAATAAATTTTTATAAATTTATTTCTCATATGTTTAGAAGTTGTTTAAATAAAAAACCCAATCTACAACCCATTTAAATTCATGTGATAAAAAATCTATTAATAAAATGCTAAAATATAATAATAAATCATGATTACTAATTAAAAACATACATGATTAGTGATTAAAAATCCAGAGAATAAATGATTAATGTGTGGATGACGAAATCCACGAAGTCCCTCCCATGTAGACGCACGGACCGAGTGCTGGCCTCGTCACTCACGTTGGTCGGTTCTGCTCCCAACGACACCCAACGATGCTCAACGATTTCGATCAACAACAGTGATTCGAAGGGGATTTTGAACTCGATCGATGATTTCGATCACTCCTCAAGCATTTTCAAACACTCCATTAGAGATTTCGAAGCCATTTGGGTGGATTCAAAGGAGAAAACCGAGGGCCACTGTCGACGGAAGAGGGAGGAGTTGCTCCTCTTTGTGCCAGATTCAAGCTTCGAAATGCATGTAAGTCACCATGTTTTGTGATTTTGAAACTTCCATTTGGGATTTCGAAGCTAAAAAATCTATGTAAGCTCGAAATTCCCCCAAATGGAAGAGGAAACCCTACCTGCTAGTGTCCGATCTCGCCTAGATGACCTTTCTTGGTTGGAAAATCAGCACTAGGGTTTCGAATGTGTGTTTGGGAGGTAGAGGTGGGTTTCGAAAAATATTAGGACTGCTCGCTACGTTTTTCTTTTCTTTTATCACCAAATCTTCGCCACTGTTTTGGTGAGATATTGCTGTCTGGGTGAGATATCGGCGAAATCAGTGATATTCTGGCAAAATTTCGCTTATATTTCGAAGATCTCGCCTAAAACACAAATCACGAAATTTTCTATGGCAAAATCATTTTGCCAATATTCCAAATCGAAAATTTCGGCGAAATTTCACCCAAAATTTTTGATATTGCGAACACTGATTTAAACAACCTCTAAAACATATGAAAAATGATTTTGTTGAAAATTGTTTGATTTTTAAATAATATATTACTTAACAACAATAATAATTAATTAATTATGTTTTCATTTGTCATATAATTATTTATAAAATTAGCTTTTAACGTATGCATTTATATTTTTGTAAGTTATGAAAAAATAATTTATATTATAATTTTTAGAAATAAATTGTAGGCATATGTGCATAAATTTCCTTTATGTCATATATGTTGACATTTAAAGTGATATTTTTTGTTCTAGATGTGAATTTAGATTTATCATGATTTATTATGAAGTTTT
The DNA here is from genome assembly GCA_036873735.1 of Pouteria campechiana. Classification (NCBI taxonomy): domain Eukaryota; kingdom Viridiplantae; phylum Streptophyta; class Magnoliopsida; order Ericales; family Sapotaceae; genus Pouteria; species Pouteria campechiana. The sequence continues at coordinate 106,628 of JAYJMB010008782.1, forward strand.
ATGGAAGATTTTTTAATTTTCGTATTTTTTTAATTTTTTAATATCTTAGCGAAATAGTTTGACGAAATTTTCAATAATTTCTCTGAAATTAGAGAAAAATTCTCCTCTTCAGCATAGTGAAATTTCCCCTTTCAGCAAAATTGTGAAGGCCGTTAGGCTGCATCTAAAAACTAGGCAGATTTTCTTCTTTGTTAATGTGTAATTGTGCCATTTGTAATGTGTTCTGTCTTAGCATTATTACCTGATCATAAATAGTAGCTGATAAATATATGCGATAATCGTAAGTAGTTTCTAAGGTACACCTTTTCACTAAATTTTTTTGCAGACTGACTGGGAGGGAGGCTATTTTCCTATCACACTACACTTCAGCGAAGACTACCCAAGTAAGCCACCCAAGTGCAAGTTCCCTCAAGGTTTCTTCCACCCTAATGTCTATCCATCTGGGACAGTATGCTTATCAATTCTCAACGAGGACAGTGTAAGTATGCTTTTGTTGGCCATATGCTATGAATATATTGTTGAACCTAGAAGCTACCATGAAAAGAGAAATGCTTGGGTGATCGAAATGAGGAGCAATTGAATATGGCATTCTTGACACAAACATCATATCCAAGCAATTTAATAGGTGAGAGCCTGCCGAAAAAAATGCTCTGGCCCAGATTTCATGCTTGTTCATCATCTGGTCAATCCAGATTACTTGTATGAATGCATGCTTTGAGTAGAATTTATGACCAGCGCAGCAATTGTGTGTGGTTCACCTGATAAGATATTGCAATGGTTCTCTTTCAATGAATGAAAGGCAGAATATTCTCTCAAAATATTTTTCTAATCTGAGGCATTTGTGTGGTTGAGCATATGAACTGACTCCCATTTTATTAGTGTCTTGGATCATTGAACAGTATTCCATCCTTTTAGTAATTGAAAGCTTGAAGGCATTTAAGAGTCTGCTGGTCCAATCATTGTGTAAATCCTAAATTGCAATGTTTTGGAGTATAGGTCAACTAGATGAATACTAAGGTCAGTCAATAATCTCAGGATTTAAAGAGATGGTCCACTAGCACAGCAGCCTAGAAGTGTCAATTAGATATAACATGTCTAATGGGCCACCATGGAACATCTCATTGGTCCATAAATGTGAACCATATTGCATATGACCTTGAATATGGATGTGCAAACCATTCACACAAAAATAGGTCCCATCAAAAAATTGACCTGGCCATTTTTTAGGGTCTAATAAATGAATAATTTGTGTCCATCATGCTGTTGGCGAGGTGTTTGATGTAAAACCAAAAGCTCCAATGCCAAATTTATGCGCAACCAATTGCTTCAATACCAAGTTGATGTAGAACAAGAATGATGTAATAGTGAATTAATGTAAATCAAGAATGTTCTAACAACATGAAAGGAAAGATTTTGGTAGAAGTAGATTCTCAATGGGGAAGAAGAGAAGAATTTAGGGAAGATGAATTGAAGAACTTGAGAAGAATTTAATAAGAAGAAGAGAATTAGGGTAGATAGAAAAGAAACTTATATTCAAATAGTTAATTAATTAAATTGGACTCAAACGTAATGCATGCTATCATGTTTTTTTTATATAAAAATAAATGATATAAAGAAGAAAACACTAATGAAATTGTCTATAAATAAAAGATTCAAATAAAAAAATGAAAACTACAATCTAAACTATCCATCAACTTTATCTATATTCTGATCACTTGATCCACATGTCAACCCTTAAATTAAATAGCCAAATATGCATAAAATAAACTAAATTATAATGACTGTGCTATACCTAAATAATTATTCCTCCATGTTCTGCATTGATGTTATTTTGACTTACCGGACAGTTGGTTTATATCAATCATTTGAGTGTTCAAGCAAACTAACTCAACTAGAGCATAATTTTCAATAATCTGGAAGGAGAAGAGCATTTCTACACTGCAGAAGGCCATTCATAAATTGACTACTGTGAAAATTTAGCATATGAGAACTGTGAAAGTGAGCATAATGATGGGAGATCTGAAGGTCCATATGCAAAAAATCTTCCAGACAGTCCATGTAGAAGATGATCCGTGAATGAGTGCTGCATTTGGAATGTTTGAAATGTTGCTGAATCAATCGGCAATTTCTGATTTCTATATTTTAGTAGGTACTTATTGTTAAATTTTTTTTTATCTTATTAGCTGGGACCAATGTGTGATGTACAAATGTACAACTTGCAATTGTTTTGAACCATGGTATATGCTAAGATCAAACATGAACAGTTTCAAAGGCATGATTATCAGTTAATATGCTAAGATCAAACATGAACTGTTTCCATAATCAGTTAATATGCCAGATTCTGTGATTGCAGGGATGGAGACCAGCAATTACAGTTAAACAGATTCTTGTCGGCATTCAAGATTTACTGGATCAGCCAAACCCAGCTGACCCTGCGCAGACCGAGGGATATCATCTCTTTATCCAGGTTTCATCTATATGACTCAAATATTTCTTTGGTTTATCTAGTTCATTTTTACTTTTAAGCTCTGTTTGAATAGAGGTAAAAGAGAATGTAAAAGTGGAGTAAAAATGGAAACTATAAAGGGAGCATGAATGAGAGGCAATAATATTGGCTATAAACTGAATAAAGACAAGTAGTTAGGCTTTTTTTGGAGAAAACATGGGTAATGACATGAAAAAATTGTGGTTGTTATGGATGGCTAGGAGAAGTTAAATTCACATGAAAATAATAGAAGTAAAAAGGAGTACACCCTTTTATAGGTTCTCATTTTTTAGTGCTTTTACACTAATCTTACAGATTCCCCCTTGTGAACATGAATGTGATCTTTCTTTTTGGCACTTTTCTCACATGTTTGGTACTAAATAACAGGAGCCAGCAGAGTACAAAAAACGGGTTCGGCTTCAGGCCAGACAGTACCCAGCTCTTGTCTAGCATGGCTTCTATGCATGGCTGGAATCTGCAAAACATCCCTTGAAATTTGGGATGTTATTTGTTACTTAAATATGCATATGTTGATTCCAAAGTAAATATTTCGTCAGACTTGCCAAATGTTTCGTGTAATTGTTAGATTCTCCGGGACTTTTGTCTAGGCTGTTTTTCTGTAGTTTACACTCTTTTTGATGAATACTGCTGAGTTGGGCATTTGTCATCTGTGTATCAATGGTCTTTTCTGGATATAAATAGCAAGGACTGTAAGTTCATGGCTGGTGTGAATAAATAATTTCTTTAGATATGCAGTTGTATTCTAAATTGTGCATTGCTTCATAAATGTCAGTCAAAGTCAGTTATGTTTATATGGAGAAAAACAGGATGTTTGGTTTAGTCATGATGCAATTTGGGTCATTAGTTCATGGATTGTTAAATCAGTCTTGGCTTATTTCGTTTATGTTGAACTTCGTATATGAGAGGCTAATATCTAACGGAATGGAATCATGTTTTCCGTCTAAAATTTCAGTACATCTTGTTTCAATTGGAGAAATGTTTTCCTAGAGAAAACCAACCGTCATACAAGGGCCTTATTCCAACTCAAACGCCAGATCACTCTGCTTATGTTGCCAAAATAGAGAAAGGTGGAAACCTACAGAATCCCACTGTATTTGGCTTTCTAAGCCAATTCAGAAGCTTTCGCAGCCACAGAAATATCAATCTGAACCACTCAAACTTAGCTGGTTACCCGATCTTTAACAGCCCAAGCACCTATCGTTGAGGTATTAGAGACTATCAAAAGATGGATCGTTTGACAGCTGAAATCAGTTCAGGTAACATGGAAACGTTTGCAGCCAGTAATCTCAAGATGTACAGCAAGGATCGTTTGGCCCGTTGCCACAGGTTGTCAGCCACTGCATTACTTTTAGGGCCTGGACAAAAATAAGTAAAAGCTCTTAATCATTGGATTTGCTTGGAATGTAATTGAAGGGAAAGAAGATGTGAGCAACATAGGAAAATGTCAGCCAATAAAATGAATTAGGTTATATAAATAGAAGATCAAATGAATGATGAAAAAAAGTAGAGTTGCATGGAAAATATATGTTAAATTAATCATTGAGAATAATAATGAAAAAAGTAGAGTTGTTGGGGAAATTGTATGTCATATCAACCCTCGGGGTTGATTGATTACATGGTAAGGGTGAGACTTGTATACATTTATTTGGAAAATTTATTTTTTAAGGATGTACTTTTCTTAGTAACCTTAATCTTGTTTATCACTACCTATATTTTTATTTATTACTTATTTATCTATTTTAAATTTATTTACTTTATGCTAATATCATTTTTGTATTATTAACATCATTTTTATTATGATTCAATTACATCCACCCACCCAACCGAGATAGATTTTCCATGAAATTATAAAACCACTTTATTGGCAGAGTTCAAAATTTATTTTCCAAGATTGATTTGATATTTAATCACCATAATAACTTTATTTTTTATTTTTACTTATATTTTTAATTATTTAATTCTCGTTTACTTTACAATGAACATCATTCCTATGTGATTGATGTCAATTGTTTTTTCATTTGATTTAATTAAAAGCAAATCTACCATATCGATAACAGGGTTATACTATTAATTAAAGTTTTGAAAAGAAGAAGAATTATAGTTATTGGATTTTTATGTAACTCAATATAATTCAGGAAAAAAGAGAAGAATCAAATCATTAACAGATGCATATTATTTTAATAATATAATTATTGATATTTTTAATCAGATTCATGCATTATATTTATTTAAATATATTAAAATAATATAATATTCACATGAGTAATATTAATGTAAAATAGATATTTTAGCATTTTTGTTCTTACAGTTCATACAAAATAATAAATATCTTTGATTTTTAAATTCATAATATAAAACTTAAATAAAAGAAAAAAGATCATTTAGATATTACAAATAAAATACATGGAACCTATTTTCTCACCGAGCTCCAGCCGTTAGGTAGTGTGAAGTGCTACATCTATCCTCCATTCTAGTGTACGATAAATCAACAAGACTCTGCTGACTCTGCTCCTAGCGGGGTCCACATGCGATCATGCCGCGCGCAGATACCATTCGCGTGTGTATAGCAGGTTGCGTGCGTGGACGAAATACGCAATTTCTTTTCCGTCGAGCAGAGGCGCTACTAACGGCGAGCCGACGCCGGTGAAGGCTCCGTTCGATTCAGCCGCAGAAGGAAGGTCTGAAGCGCTTTTCTTTTCCCGGACTCCTTTTTCCGCAGTCGATCCTGCGGAGAGGTTTGGAAGTTAAACCTGCAAATCATTCCCAAAGAGCCTGTCTTTGAAAGCGAGAGGGAGGGAGAGGAAAATACCCAGAAAAAGAAAAAAGTGAGTTGTTACCTCTCATTTCTTCCTCCTATAGTTGGTACGGTGAGAACCCTACTCTCTCTCTCTCTATTGCAATTAGGGCATGGAATTGAGAAGCAGTGCTGATTGTCCAGTTACTGAAGTGTGGCATATTAATCTTTGCATTGGTATGCTGAACATTGTGGATGATGCTGAACTCGCTGGGTGATTTCCCCAGCTACTGTTTTTTTGTTGATTTTTGACATTAGGGTTTAACAGTAGCCCTGGAGTCTCAGTCTTTGCGCAGCGGAATGTGGTAATGGGCGTGTGGTTTATTTACGCCGTTGTTACGATGGCCCCACACGGTTTGGAGATCTTCTGTGTTGAAAATTCCCTCACATCCACGGTTTTTCGTGTGACAATGTATGAGTTAGGCTGGATTTGCATGGGCCCCATGCGATCTACAGATATTGTTTGTCAAAGTTCTTAGTAAAAATTTCATTTTTATCATGATTATGCATTGGCCATGAGTGGCTACAGATATTCTATGTTGGAATTATTGAAAATTTTGATATATGGGGCAGTACACATGGTCCTTTTTCTGAGGAGAACGATTCCTGACAAACATTTTCATGAAAATTTCCATGCAAATGGTTTGGTTGAGGCCCATCATGATCTATAGATCAAATTTAATTCATTCATCATGCTTGACACCACTTATTTAACTAAGATTCACAAATCATCCCAATGAAATACTTATGATCACATGATTCAAATAAAGTGAATTTTGTGACCAGCCTAAGTTGCCAATTGAGATGCTTATTTGAATTTTAGGTACATAAGTGGTTTCAAGCATGATGAATGAATTAGATTTAACCTATAGATTATCATAGGCTCCAAACAAACCATTTGCATGGAAATTTCCAAGAAGAAAGTTTATAAGGAATCATTTACCTTGTTCTAATGGACTCTTTTTACATGTTGAAATTCCTTGTTATCATTCATTTTTAATTAAATAATTAGTGGATATAGATTTGTATTTATGCAGGACTCATGTATTACCGGTTAAATTACCATTTTTGGGGAGCGAAATATGGGAAATTTTCAAATAGGCTTCAAAGTTCTACTTATAGTTGCTAAAAGACCATAACCTTATTTTTGGCAAAATGGGTTGTCAACTGTTGGTTAGTTTGTTACCTTCATAGGTATGCCCAACTGCGTTTATACCTATTCAGTCATGTTTTTATACAACTGTGTTTTTAGTGCACAATGAGTTCACAGTATCTCGCCTCTTTAAAGGTATGGGCAACCGTGATAATTGCACTCTGATTTTGTCATGTTAATCCATTAAGTGGGCCATTCCATTCATAACAATTTGATGATTAGATCAGCCTGATCCAGGTAGTTTGGTGCCACCTATAGGATCATTGTTTGACGCATCCTTTTGCAAGTATAAAAATTCTGTAGAAGTGCCATGTTGACTCATTACTGAAACTTATGATTTTTGGAAAAATTGCTGTACTGTAGAAGTGCCATGTTGATTCATTACTGAAATTTATGATTTTTGGAAAAATTGTAGTTACCTCTAGAAAAAAAAACATATATGAGTTTTTTAATTGCTGGATATTTGACTCTAATTTGCGGCATTTTAGTGATATCTATTGTCTTGTAGACAGTGTATGGATGAGATTGGGCCTAAACCTACCATTGACTACCACAGCCATCATAGCTACCACCCTAACATATCATTATTCCTAACATCAACCCATTATCACTGCCCCACAACTGCGTCATAATTCCCCTCACAAACTGTCAACCAACCATTATTTTATTATTATCACAGCCACCACTTTATTTGACCAAAATCATCATCACCTTATTCTACTGTATAGGACTATCCTGAAAGTATGGTAACCCGCATGCTAGTGCGACGCAAGAAGGTTAGGCTTTAAGATTTGGAGAGGAAATTTGGGTTTCAAAGAAAAAGTGCTGTTTGAATTAGTCAAAATTTTAATTGATCATCTGGTTTTTTTGTATACATCATTCTACTAACTACTTCTGCCACTTCTATCTTCTGCTTCCACCATTATCT